>WNYA01001670.1:21385-63855 GCA_019512145.1 Engystomops pustulosus | reverse complement strand
TTTGTGTTGCGTGAAAGCCGGTGCCTTTGCGCCAAAGTCTGATCATGTGCTCCAAAATCCTTTCATAAATGCGGCGCACATCGGAAATCGTTCGGTATTCCGACGATAGTGCAGACTGTGGACCCTTAGTAAATGAGCCCCACTGGGTTCTGGTTACCGATTGCATGTGTTTCTATAGAAATGCATAATCGATCGGGTCGAGACCCGCCCCAGTACGCTGGGTTTGTGACCACGACTTCACGGCCTTGAAACTTTTTCTGCTAGTCACAATGATTGCAAAGTGCGGACACTGTCTGAAACAACTGTAACGTTCACTTTTAAGAAATCGAAAAGAAGATGAGAATTGGATCTGTCTCTATATTTATACCACCCACATACTTAAAGGGGTTGTCTGGGGATCGGAAAGCATGCAGATTATGGGCAGTGCATGGTATTACAGCCTCAGCTGCCGGCACTCGATCAGGTTTTCAGATGCCGCTCTTGATGTCCAAATCAGGAGCGGAGTGAAGAAAAGACTTGCAACGCCTCTCCAGGGTCGGACTGGGGTGCCTGGGGCCCACCAGTGAAATTGATTTTGGGGGCCCACCTACTACCACATAGAAATATTATGGGTGAGGGAAGATAGCCCCTCACTGCCCTAAAAATACACAGTTACTAAATATAATGTCACCGGAATAAAACAAGTGTCATTACCAACTGCACCCACCCAGATTTTTATTAAGGCGCCCTCATAAAAGTACCGCCATGGAGTACCAAAACAGATAGAGCCAGGACAGCGATTAAACCAAGCAACATCTATAGACAGCTCCTCCAGCAAACATGTCAGCTCCCCAGCAAGCACTATATACAGTCTCCTCCGACAACCAGTTTTACAGCTCCCCAGTAACCCTACACCCCCTCCCAACACTCCCACAACCAGCTTCTCCCCAGCAACCACGCGTATACAGCTCTCAGCATCTACACGCGTATACCGCTTCCCCAGCAACCAGCTATATACAAGCTCCCCAGCAATCACGTTATACAGGCTCCCCAGCAATCACTTTCAGCCCCAGCAATCAGGCTGATACAGCTCCCACACTTCTTCAGCCCACATCACTATATACAGCTCCCGCAGCAATCACAACTCTATACAGCCTCCGCGCAGCAATCATAGATCACGCTACCCCAGCATCACCTTATACGCTACCCCAGCAACATAAACTTCCCCGTAGCAGCTCACACAGCCCCCACAATCACCGGATATAAGCTCCACCAGCAATCACCGCATACAGCTCCCCCCAGCTAATCACCGTGATATGCCCCCCCGCAATCACTACTCCCAGCTCCCCAGCAATCACTATATCAATCCCCGAGCACTCACCGTATACAGACATCTCCCCCTAGCAATCAGCGTATTACACTCCCCCAGAACCTCACCGGTATACGTCCCCCAGTAATCCCTGTATACACGCTCACCCAAAAGCATTATATACACCCCCCCCCCCCCCCCCCCGATCCCCCCGCAATCCACTATATACAAGCTCCCCCCAACACTCGTGTACTACAGCTCTCCCCAGCAAATCACCGTGATAGTCCCCCCAGTATAAGCATGTTACGCTCCCCGCCACATGACTATATACAGATCCCAGCAATCACCGTATACAGCTCCCCAGAAACACTGTAACAGCTCCCACTCAACCACCGTATACGCTCACCCAGCAATCAGTGTTATACAGCCTTCCCCAGAAATCAGGTATAATCTCCCCACAGATCAACGTATACAAGCTCCCCCATCAACACCACGTCTACAGTTCACCCAGCAAATCAGTGTATACACGCTCCCCAAAATCGTGTATACAGCTCCCCACAATCACCTGTATACAGCTCCCCCGTATCACTATATACAAGTCTCCCCCGCTACCAACCACATAACATACCGTCTCCCCCACAATCGCTAATTAGCAGCTCCCAACAGCATCACTATTTACAGCCCCCACAACCACTGTAGACATCTTCCAGTAAATCAGTGATATCAGCTCCCCCGCAATCTCACCGTATAGTACAGCTCCCCCAGTATCAAATATAACAGCTCCCTCGCAATCACTGATATAAGCTCCCCCAGTACTCACTGTATACTGACTCCCCTAGCAATCACTATATCACAGGCTCCGCAGCATCATCGTATACGAGTCCCCCAGCCATCACTATATACCGCTCCCCCAGCAATCGCTAATATAAAGTCCCCCAGTAATCACACTGTATATGCCCCCCAGCAATCCTGTAACAGCTCCCCCAGCAATCACTGTAAACCCTCCCCAGCAATCCTATATAAGCTCCCTCGCAATCACTATATACAGCTCCCGCGCAATCACTGTATTACATCTCCCCAGCAATCACTATATACAGTCCCGCAGCAATCACCTAATACAGCTCCCCATCAATCACCTATACAGCTCCCCACCAATCACTGTATACAGCTCCCTCACGCAATCGCTATATACAGCTCCGCAGCATCACCGTATACAGCTCCCCAGCATCACTATATAACACTCCCTCAGCAATCACTATAACACTCCCCTCACACATCACTATAATCCCCCATAACCATGTATACTGGCTACCCCAGCAATCGCTATATACCAGCTCCCGCAGACAATCATCCGTATACAGTCCCCCAGCAATCACCCGTATCACAGTCCCCCAGCTTCACTGATACAGCTCCCCAGCAATCCACTGTAGACAGTCTCCCCCATAACCACCGGATCAGCTCACCCGCAATCATGTCTTACAGCTTCCCCAGAAATCAGTGTATACAGCTCCCCCACCTGCATCACCGTATACAGCTCCCCCCAGTGACTCACTGGTATACACTCCCCCAGCATCACGATATACACCTCCCCCAGGCAATCACAAAGTATAACAGCTTCCCCCCAGCAATCACTGTATACAGCTCCCCCATCACCACCGTGATACAAGCCACCCAGCAATCATATACAGCTTCCCCAGAATCAGTGATACAGCTCCCCCACAATCACCGTATACAGCTTCCCCATCCACCACCGTATACAGTTACCCACATCACCGTATTACACAGACTCCCCCGTAATTCACTATATACCTCCCCCATAAACACCACTGATACAGCTCACCCAGCAATCAGTGTATATAGGCTTCCCCAGAAATCTGGTTACAGCTGCCCCAGCAATCACCGTATACCAACTACGCTAATATCCGCTCACCAGCAATCACTATTATACAAGCGTCCCGCAGCAATCACTGATACAGCTCCCCCAGCAATCCATTATCCGCTACCCCATAATCACTATAGTACATCCGACTCCCCCCAATCACTGATGACAGCTCCCCAGCAATCCTGTCTACAGCTCCCCCCTCGACCGCAATCATCCGCGAATCACCGTACTCCCCCCGCAATGCACTATATACGACTCCGCAGCAATCACGTAATACAGACTCCCACGCAATCACCTATGATACAGTACCTCCCCCGTAAATCCGTATACTGCCCCGCCCCAGCAAATCGCTATATTAAAGCTCCCGTCAGCAATACACCGTCTACAGCTCCACCCCAATCCCGATACAGCTCCCCAGCAATCCTGTATACAGCTCCCCCAGCAATCACTGTATACACCCCCATCAACTCACCGTATACGCTCACCCAGCAATCATGTAAGTTCCCCAGAAAATCAGTGATACAGCTGCCCCAGTCAATCAATCACCGATATACAGGCTACCCCCATTATCACTGTATAACAGGCCTCCCCCAGCAATCACTATATAAGCTAAGCTCCCCCGCAATCACGTATTGACATCTCCCCACAGCAATCACTGTATACGCTCCCCCATCACACCCCTATACACTCAACCCACTCAATCAGTGTATACAGGCTTATCCCAGAAATGTCGTGTATACAGCTCCCAGACAATCACCGGTATACAGCTCCCCCAATCAAACCACACCGTAACAGTTTACCCAGCAAATCAACGTATAAGTCCCCCATAACACTATATACAGTCTCCCCCAATCAACCACTGTATACAGCCTCAACCCAGCAATCAGTGTATACAGCTCCCCCAGCAATCCACCGTATAAAGCTTCACCCGCATACACTATATAACAGCTCCCGCCCAGCACTAATACGCTCCCCAGCCAATCACGTAACAGCTCCCCAGCAATCTGATACTTGCTCCCCCAGCAATCACTATACTACAGCTCCCCCAGCAATCACTATATAAAGCTCCCCCGCAAATCACTATAACAGTCCCCATCAATCACTAAATACGCTCGCCCCAGATCCATAATAACAGACTCCCAGACATCCGCAGCTATATACGACTCCCCCCATCAACCACCCCACCGTATACCAGCTCACTCAGGCAATCGTGTATAAAGCTTCCCCAGAAATCATGTGATACAGCGCTCCCCAGCAACACGTATATGGCCCCCCCCCCTAATGCTCGCCAGCAATCACTATATACAGCCTCCCCCAGCATCACTATATATAAATAATACACACACACATACATATTGACACCTGGATATAAACCTATTTCATGTTATAACTTTCATGTTATAAAACCTGTATATCGACATACATGACCCTAATCTATAAACACCCTGAATACTGTTATACCATTAGATACACACAATATTAACACATTAACCTATATATACAGCTAGTACATTTATCCCCAGTTATACAAGCACATTACATGTTTTCACACACATATATATATTACACACATGCCAAAACACACATACACAGGGAGAGACACATTCATATAACATTACACTTACCCTGATATCAGCAGCAGGTCCAGGCCGGCAAGGGGATAACATCACTGGTCAGGTGGATGGAGCTGCCAAACCAGCCTCTGTGTCAGAGGCCGGGCTTGGTGGGCGGGGTTCCCGGTCAGCCTGCCGGGCTTGGCACCTCAGGGAGACCACCACAGATTTGAAATTTGGTGCTCCCGCGCTCCTTCCCCTTGTCCTCCTCCTCTTCGCTCCTGGCTGCTTGTGTAGTTGACAGCAGGAAGTCGTGCACAGGGCCTGTGTCCCACAGCAGCTGGGCCGCATCGCGGACGTCCGCGCGGCCTGTCAGCAATAGTACTTGCATCTGGAATGATGCAAGTACATTGTTAGTAGTAGAGGAGCAAGCCTCGATTAAAGGCCCATGCCATAGTGACAGGAGTCGGGCCCCGCGTTGGATTTCACCGACTCCCCGGCGGGACAGACCGACCTCTGCGCCTCCACTTCCACTTATATGTGAACCGACCATCGGTCATTCATCTTATGCAGTGAGCTGTAATCTGGTACACAGACATGCACGTGTGGATCTAGCGTGTGGTCACATGCTGCATGGTACGTGTGGAGTGTCGTGGCACAATGCTCAGGTCCACGTGTGGAGCTTCGTGTGGTTCACACCTGCCATGCACTGGTCCATGCTGCTGGCACTATGATGGTGAGCGTGTGGTATCTGCATTGCACTTGAGCTTGTTGGTCCACAATGCTGCATGGTCCGGGAGCGCGGTGCACATGGAGCATGCTGTGTTGTCACAAATGCTGCATGGGTCACGTGTTGGAGCATTATTTTGATAGAAATAGCCGAGAATCTGTGAGGTAGAGATCGCCGGTCTCACGATTCCAGGGCTTACAATTACTATGTTCTTTTGTTAGTGTATCAGTGGATATAGATCTGTTGGGGGTCATTACTAAGGGCCCGATTCGCTTTCCCGACGTGTTACCCGAATTTTCTGATTTGCGCGATTTCTTCCCTGAATTTGCCCCGGATTTTGGGCAGCGCGATTCGGACTGTGGTGCATTCGGCCGCGGCGATGCACGCGACGGAATGGGGGGGCGTGGCCGAACGAAAACCCACGGATTCGGAAAAAACGCCGCATTTAAAAAAAAAAATGTGCTTGCGAAAATTGCACTTACCTTCATAGGAATAGCCGGTGAAATTAGGTCATTCCGGGGCCTCGGCGGACTTCAGCGCAGCACGCCTCTGGTGACGGCAGGAGAAACTTCCTTAGGAATCCCGGCTGGACCCGAATCCACCGGCAGAGAACGCGCGCTGGATCGCGAATGGGCCGGGTAAGTAAATCTTGCCCCAATATGTCTGAAAATCCACCTGCTATTTCCCAAGAACTAGAAGACGGCGCCCCCTTATTCATGTCCTGACAGGTACCAGACACGGCCCACCATGAACTGTCTTAAAGAGGGCCTGTCACCAGATTTTGCCCCCCCATGACTAACAAGGCCTGCTAGAAGGGTTACAAGTCCTCCCTATATCACCTAAAATAGTGCCAGTGGGGAACTGTACCTTAATTTACAGATGTTTTTCTGATATGCAAATTAGCTTTTGTGAATCATCCTGGTGTCTGTAACTCTTCTCTCTTCCATTATTCTGACTGACAGTTCTGTGCTCTTTCAAATCCCTGTCTGCTCTTATAACTTAGGGACTGTTGCTAATATTCAGTCCACATATAAATCTTATGTACAGATGGGAATATTGTTGTCAATCTTTTCCCGGGGCCTTATGTTACATTCATGCATGTGACCAGTGACATCATTGCAGGTCCTTTAGCCTTCTAACAATAGCAAACTGTACATCATGATGTGGTTGCATGGATCACAGCCAGCCTTATAGAGGATGAGGAGGAGTAGAAGTCATGAGTTGCTGTGACTTCATGTGGTCGATACAAGCATGCGAGTACAGTTGCTATTATTAAGAGTCTAAAGGACCTGAGATGATGTCACTCTGGGCACATGACATGAACTGTGACCAGTAAGGAAGCATAAGCATGGGGAGTTTAGAATGGAGGGGCTGGCCAAACGAGAACGCCCCTGTGAATGTCAGGCGATATAAAATAAAAGGTGATTTATGTGGATGTAAGCGAAAACTATTTTTAGCTAAAAGAAGGGGGTCAGTCAGTTATTAAAGCTCTAGAGGAACCTCACTGGCTGTATATGTGCAAAGTGATGACAGGTTCCCTTTAAAAGCCAAATTTCCGTAGGCCAACTGTATCTAAGCTAACTACTGTGGCACAATTTAGCGATGTGAGTGACGAGTCATGCCACATTGCATTATGTAAGTCATATGACATTATGAGGTTTCAAGGAAAATCCTAGAAAGTCGACCTGGATAACCATAATGAATAGGGTTTGCCATCTGTAGCAACTGGCAACTATTGCTACTCAGCCCTCAAGGGTAACAAGGTGCCCATAGACCTGCCCAGGAGACCTCCTTATGGCAAGTCCCCTTATCTCTGCCTAGGAATGTAACTGGACTCTGTATTGTGGTCTAATGACAACAAAGACCAGAACTTTTTCCCATTCTTCCGAAAACCAAATCTTGATCAGTTCAGGGCCCCCGAACCAAGACCACAAGTGGAATTTGACTGAACTAATCACTCAGTCCCCATTCTGCATTCACAAAGCCTTCTCAGTGGATTACACCCATCAGGAGCTCTTATTGTCACGGCGTCAGGCAGTAAAAGGGTTAATGATAAACCTGCTTGTAGTGACCTCTTTGGGAGCTTCACAGAATAACCGGACTGACGGGTTTCCAACCTGGTGCTTGTTGCTGGGCTGAATCTTAAACGACTCGTAAACTTCCTGTGCGCGGTTCCGAACTTTCTGGACACGAAAAATTGTCTGTCATTTGGTTTACACATCTCGTAACATAACACCGAGTCTGACAACAGAATCTTGAGGTCCGGTTGACTCTGCCATACAGACAATACGGAGGGGGTTAGAACGGGTCAGGAACCTTTTTGGCTGAGAGAGCCATGAACGGACATATTTTAAAATCTTATTCCGTAAGAGCGTACAAATGGACATGCCCCCAGTATATGGTCGTCCCAGTGTACGGGTTGCCCCTGCGATCTACGGCTCGTGCCCTCTCCATGGAGGCGACCCTTTCGAGCTCACTCAACTCACCACTTTCCGGCTCCCGTCCGCGGGCCAGCGCTGATTGGCGCAGCCCACTTCCCGGGTTGCTATAAAGAACGGCGCTCCCAGCATGCCCGTCAGAATCTTAGTGCTTCATACCTATGAGGAAGCTTTCCACAGTGTTGACTCCATGTGACCCCGGACCCTAGATGGTAGCCCGCACTACTCCCGCAAGGTAGCCCCAGCAATGTTCCTAGAAGTAGGGTGCCACAGCCATGCCCCCACCAGTGATAGGGCCCCGCAATGCTCCTGAAGGTGGTACCACACACATGCCCCCCCGAGATAGGTAGCCCCAGCACATGACTTCCTAGAAGGATGTAGCCGCACTGCCCCCCCGTGATAGGTAGCCACAGCACATGCTTCCTAGAAGGTAGGTAGCCACAGCACATGCCCCCAGTATATAGTGGTCACAGCAAAAAAAAAATCAATATTCACTTACCAGTGCTCCCTGCAGCCAGCTCCTTCATCGGCCCCCACGCTCTTCTCTTTGACCAGGCTCAGACGAGGCGCCTGGTCGTTCAAAGGACGTAGGCGGCGGTAACATACTGGGGGTTTTTACTAAGGGCCGATTCACGTTTTCCCGACGTGTTACCCGAATATTTCTGATTTGCGCCGATTTTCCATGTATTGCCCCGGGATTTGGCGCACGCGATCGGATTTTGGCGCATCGGCGCTGGCATGCACGCGACGGAAATGGGTGGGTTGTGGCCAAACGAAAACCGCGGATTTGGAAAAACCGCTGCATTAAAAAACCAAAACGTCGCTTGCACTTACCTTCATCAGGATAGGCCGGTGTATTGAGTGCGTTCCGTTGCTCTTCACACCAGAGCAGCGGCCACTGTTGGACCGTCGGAGGAACTGCCTTAATGAAACCCCGGCCGGACCCGAATCCACCGCATGGAACGGGCGATGGATCGCGAACGGATGGGTAAGTAAATCTGCGTTGATCCACTGTGTGCCCAGAGATCAGTCCTGAAGAGACACACAGCAGCCATCACTATTTATTCAAGTTCTGTCTAAGAGCCAGATGCAGCCAACAAAAGAGCCATATCAGGATGAACCTTTTTGATAGAAATTTACTTTGAAAATATGCAGAATAGTGGATTTCCTAAGCTACAACCTGAAGAAGACCTTTACACCGAGCGTTCAATTTCCCTACAGCACCCCCAAAGGAGAATCAAAGTATTACACTGTCCCTATGTAATGAATGAATCAAACTGTGTCATTCTTGGACACTACCGAGGAAGAGATGAAGTCACTGAACTATGATATTATTTCACTCCCCTCTAGGAATCTATTTGTTGGCTTAATTCCATCACTAGTGGTTACTGTGTCCTCGCAGGAGATATTTAGTAGCTCTATACCTCCGGAGCCTTTGAGGCGAGTTGAGCTGGGCTGTGCCATATGTGACCATATAAACTATGATATGAATATAGAGAGTGTAGAACTGGTACAATAGCTATGGGGCAATGTCTATGATCTATGGGGTCGGCTATAAGGTCTGGACTCCATCTCCTTTTTTCCACGTTTTATTGTCCTACTTGTGTGGATAACATTTAAAATACAGGATAGGACAGAGTAACACCTCAAGCACATGAAAGAATGGGGCTCTGTGATCACAACCCCAAAAGAGGTGTATAGCACCAGGTTATAGTGCTGTTATACTGTCTCACCACACTGTGACTGAGCCGGAAAGCGGCCCTACAGCTTTTAATGGAGAGGAGAGGGGCGAGGAGAGCTCACCCCTCCTCTCTCCTTCACCCAGCTGTGTGCATGAAGCCTACAAGAGCACTGGTGGGGCAAATATCATCATACACCTTAGACTCCATGTACACGTCTGCAATTAGCAAAACATAGGGCAGATCCCTATCCCTGCTCAACCGTGCGGCACAGCTGCTGAGACTCCTATGGAGAGGTGAGGGCAGACCAGCATTCACCCTTCCTTCTCCAGCCGGCTTGAGGCTCACAGCACACATTACTCATGTATTCCAGCCTTCGATAGCTATCAGTCCAACACTATAGGTAGATCCCCAAATGGCACAACTGTAAAGAAATCCTTTCTAATTGTCACGGGTGCTCCCACGGCCCCTATCTCAGGTCACAGGCTCACCCATGCCCCTCCATGAGCCCTTCTTACCTGTCCTGTCCCTGTCCTGTTACCTTACCTGTTCCCGCTCGTGTTTCCAGTCCTCTGGCCGTACGTGCATGTCCCTGTCTCCTAGGGCGCACCGGCTTCAGAAAATTTAAAGGGCCAGCACATCTTTAATTGCCGGATCTTCGTGCCTTGTGCCTTAGAGAAAGCTTAGTCTCAGGCCCTTTGCTGTTTTTGTGATTTCCCGTTGTGACTCCGGTTCCATTCCTGACTACGCTCCTCCGCTGCCTGTCTTGACCTGTTGCTACGTCCCCCAACTCTGATCCTGTGCTGCCCGTCCTGACCTCCTGCCTTTCCCCGACTTCGATTCTGCCTGACGTCTGTGTACTTTGCCTTGGCTGCCACAGCGTTCAAAGTTGCACCTGTGGAACGACCTGGTGGTACCACACCGCAGCAAGTCCAACCCGCTTTGCGGTGGGCTCTGGTGAAAACCGGGTACCACTTAGACTCCGGTCCCAGGTGTCGGCTTACGTCATCGTCCGCGGTGGTCCAGTGGGTCCATTACACCTGGAGCCGGACACTAATCCCAGTAAAATGCCTTACAGAGTGCTGGCGAATGAGTGACCTACTAAGGCTATGGTAATATCAAAGGACTGAAATTCTCTGCCTGATGTTTGTAGAAATTGACCATTTATGGAAAAAAGAAGATCCTTATTTCCCTGCAGGCTGGGGTTAGCCTGTAAAGTGGGACGTCAGATAATGACACTTAAACAGGGTCACTAATACAACGTGTCTGACGTGATTAAACCATAGCGCAGGACGTACTATATACAACATATAGGATCCGCTCCAAAATCCTATTGTCATTATTATTCCCGTCGTGGGGATTAGCAAAGGGGATTATATGGCAAATTTACTGGAAAGATACAACAATACAAGAACAATTGATGACATTCACACAATACGTAAACAACTCTTGATGGGATCCATAGGCCCAACTTTTTATTTATTTACACCAAATAACTTGTAATAATCTCAACATCAGAATAAGTAGCTAAAGTTAACATAACGCTTAACGTAAGCTTAAGGCATAAATTCAAATCATCAAAGTCATTACGGGAAACAGTTTGACGACACAGGACAGGTATTCCCCCTCCTATCCGTGGTACACAGCAGGACAATTTGTCTCCTTAATGCTGCCAGAGTAAACTAACAACTACAATACATATTGGGGCAGATTTCACTTACCCGGCGCCCATTCGCATCCTTGGCCTTCTCGCGGTGATTCGGGTCTTCCGGCGATTCACTAAGGCAGTTTCCTCCGCCGTCCCCGATGTCGCTGCTGCGCTGAAGATCATCGGAACGACTGGAGTAGCACCGAGCCAGCTGAGTGAAGAAGCGCGTGGCGAGCAAACATTTTTTTTTGTTTAATGTGGTGGTTTTTCCAATCCGATCGGGTTTTCGTTTGGCCCCGCCCCTGATTTCCGTCACGTGCATGCCGCGCCGATGCCCACAAATCCGATCACCCTTTCCAAAAACCCGGGCAATTCATGGAAAACGGCACAAATCGGAAATATTCGGGTAACACGTCGGAAAACCCGAATCGGGCCCTAGTAAATGACCCCCAATGTGCTAAATCAATGAACAAAATCCCACCAGGAAGAAAAAAAGTCTCATCAAGAAACGTGCCCTAGAGGTGGGATAGTAATAAAAAAAAAAAAACATTTTAAGAAATAAAAAGTACATAACACAACCCAAAATCACCCTTTTCCTCATAACTAGTACGGTTATAACAGGTTAAAAAAAATAAAATGAATGAAAAAACCTCAGAACGGGTATTGACGGTCACTAGTGACCTCGGCTAAGAGGACATCATGTTATTTATCCCTGAACGGTGAAGGGCAAAAAGATATTTTTAAAACTATTTCAAACTTGTAATTTTAGAGATGTTCTACTTCTATAAAATTGTATAAAAAGTGATCAAAATTCAGTTGTTCCCCCAAAATATACCAAATAACCGTTATCTATCCGCATAAACAGGCCCTACTAAAATTTTGAATGAGGAATTAAAAAGTTGTATCTCTCCAATGTGGTAACATAATTATGAATTTTCCCCCAAAAGGCGCCTTTATTTGCTAAAGTAGTAAACATAAGAAACTTGTACATGTTTGGTACTACGTAATTGCACTGACCTACAGAGAATTTTCTCTCGTGTTTTGTACTAAGATGTTACCTGTTAATATTTAATTAAAAAAAACCCATAGTGGACTCGCTGTTTATTTTGTTCCTCCACAGGAAAGGGTGATAATTTTTTGCAGCATGCTATTTACTCTACAAATTGAGGTCACTGGAACAACCGACTCTTACAGCAAAAACAAGCTCTCATATTTCAGATTTTTAAGTATGTAGTTTGGAATTTGAGCATAGAAATACAAAAAAGTGCTCTGTCCTGACAGCCAAAAAGGCAAGGCCATGACAACAGAAAGCATTCAAAAAAGATTAAGAAAGGAGGGCAGGAGGGGAGTCACCTAGTCCAGATTCTTTTGTCAGATTCAGGATTAGTGGACCCACTGGACCACTGCGGACATGATTAAGCCGACACCTGGGAGCGGGGTCTAAGGTGCACCCGGTTTTCACCAGACTTGGCGCGGCGTGGTACCACCAGGTCGCTCCACAGGCACAACTTTGTCCGCGGTGGTGGCCAAGGTGAGGTACAGAGTCGTCAGGCAGAACCGTGGTCGGGGACAGGCAGGAGGTCAGGACAGGCAGCACAGGATCAACATCAAAGGCAAGCAGGAGGTCAGGGCAGAGCAAAGGAGCATAGTCAGGGACGGAAGAACGAGCACTAGGCATAAGGGACAAGCTTTCTCTGTTGAGCACAGGCAACAAAGCCGGCGGGGGCATGAGGGAGAGCTGGCTACTTATAGATTGCCATATAGCCAGTACCAATTAGCTCACGCTGGCCTTTAACCTCAAGAAGCGTGCACAGTCCCCGCCTCCTAGGGGGACTCGTGGGACCACGCTGGATCGCGGACTGGTGAGTGAGCCCGCGGCACGAGATGGGGCACAGGGAGGCACATGTGTGTCCAGGGGCACCTGTGACACAGTTGTTATTAGCTAAGACAAATATATACTAGTTGCCCTAAATATCCTGACCCTGCGACTCTCCCCCTGGTGACTAACCCCATAGGATAGTGTTGGCGAACCTATGGCACGGGTGCCAAATATATGGATGCCAAACGCTGTGAGTTACTTTAGTTACCTTAAATTGACATTTGGCACTTTGTAAAAAAATATGTGGCTTTTGCTTGTAGTTTCGGCACTCAGTCCCCAAAAGGTTCACCATCACTGCCATAGGATGAATTTCCTGCTGACAGAACCTTATAGGTCAAATATTTTGACCAACGGACTGCTTGGCTGAACCAGGGACAGGATGGACACCATTTTTGGAGGGAATTTTTTTCCCACCAAAACTAAACCAGCTGAGTACCCCTGTTCTATAAAACTATGGTGATCCCTCTCTATAGTCTGAGCTCCAGTCGTCCTATGGAGCCTGCAGTAGTGATGCCACCATAGGCAACTTGTATACTCCGACCTGATAAACCTTCACATATGATCATATTTCATGATCCTTTGCTTGAATTGTAGATCAAGACACCCGATAATTATATTAATTAGGAGATTCACGTCCACACCTCCTCACAGAAACACCCAACTCATCGCCAACCCACATAATCCCCGGCTACTATGGTCAAACAACCACTTTGGGGAAGTAACCAGAAGACAAGGGCCCGAGGGAGGCTGCTCCCACCCCCCTCCTCCCAAAGCGACCCCACCAGAAAGACGGGAACACCACCCACACAAAACGCCACTAAACCCCATATGGAAAATAAAATAGGGGGATGAGGAGCACTTTATCGGGATGAAAGCGCAACATAGTGGCGTGGGACAAAAGGGGACCAATAGGGATAAGCTTGTGGTGAGAACAAAGAACACCGGAATTAGTCAGCAGAGTATTCCGTCCCTGCGTACTGTCCCGTTATATTCCTCTGAGTCTGTGGGGCTCTCCCGTACTCTTTTTATTTTGTTCCCTGACCATGGGCATGGATGGAGCTTTCTTGTCTTATCATTTTCTATTTCTTATCCTATTTATGTTTTTATTCTTTTTCACGCTGTTTTCCTTCACTACCGTGTCCGCCGTTTGTTCCTGCCGTCTAGGCCCGGTACTTCCACCCCGTGGCCATGTGGCCAACGATATAAATTAAACTAATCTCCATTCCCATTATACTTACTTCTACCAATTACTTTGCGGTCTGCAGCATGGACTTCCTCCCTGGGCAAGGGGATCCCTGGGCGAGCGGGCTTGCACTGACGCGAGGGGGTGGAATGTGCCGTCAAGAACACCTGGGGGCAGTCGCCTTGAGTGTGATAGTTGCGATCCTTTGTGAAGATTTTGAGTGGATGAGGGGGACAAAAGGGCACTGATGGATCATGGGTATGAGGCGCGGGACGCCGGGGGACTGATAGCACAATTGACAAGGTCGGTACACAGTGGAGATATAGGCTCATAGCAAATATACTGACGGGTATGTGTACATACGATACCATAGATAATCACGGATTGGCAGTCGAGACCGTTGGGGGGAAGCGTACGGATGTGCAGTGCCAAGAGGATGCGGGGGCCTAGGAAAATAATGGAAAGGAATAATAGGAAAACAGGGAGTCTGGGGAGAGAAGGTCGGGGGTAATCTCTTCTCACCGCATCGATCGACGGATATGCCACTGTGAAAACAACGGGTGGGCGATCACGTGGTCGCACTGGTAATGGTACAGGTTGGGGGGGAATCGGGAAGTGTCACTTTCCTCACATGTGTTCCCTAACTGATTTCTAGGCATTTAAGTGGCGGGGTGGCGAGAAGTAAAGGCCGCAAGCAGAAGGGTGGATGCCGCGATCGGATGTTTATGCGCAAGGAGCCTGAAAAACGGCATTATCACGGCAACTGGCTACGGTCAGGAGGGGGCAGTGCCGGCGGACACACCGAAGGGGAGAGAGGAACGGACGCGATTTCGGAAAAATTTGATTTAAACGGCTTTTGTGTGAGCAGATCAACAAACCAGCCAGCAGAAAAAACAAGAAACATGCTGGGTATCGGGGAACGGGGTCTTGATCAAAATAGAACACCGCGGGCATGAGAACCCAAGAATGCCCGAAAACGGGACATCCCCAAGCATGTTACAGTCGAGCAACGTGATTAGAGGTAAAAAAAAAGAATAAATCAGGACCACCAATCTCGATCTTGCGCAACCACACCAAGTCACCGGACGTTGCCTTGATACCTCGATCACGAAGAGCCACGTTGTGGTAGTGATGGATCCACATGGAAAGGAATTAGTGGGATAATGTCAGTGTGTTCGGGGTAGGATTGGGCAATCCTGACTATTGCCTTGGTGTGCAGATGTTATCTGAACCGGGACTCGCTGCAGTCGCGACTCCGAAGGCGACCTGCCGGCCTGCTCGCGCAATGATCGGCGGTTCCGGCCCGGATCTTTATGAAGGGATTCCTGGGGGGGCGGGGGGGCGCCGTGACCATCTGCTATTGCGCTGCTCGCTACGCGTTGCCATACGAACCCAAGCGCTCGAACAGCTGGAAGTCACCGAGCCGGGCCGGTGAAGTAGCGCGTCCAAGCGACAAATGGTCTGTTTTAAATGCGGCGTTTTTTCCGAGACGTCGGGTTTTCGTTCGGCCACGCCCCCCTAATTTCCGTCGCGCGCATGCCGGGCGCCATGCGCCACAAATCCGAATCGTGCGTGCGCAAAATCCCTGGGCAATACAGGGAAATCGGCGGCAATCGAAATATTCGGTAACACGTCGAAAACGCGATGGGCCCTAGTAAATGACCCCCATGGTGTCGAGAGACAGCCCTTCCTTTGTTGTCTATTTTAGCAGAAAGTAAAGAAAGCAGAAATAAAAGGCAGACAATTAATAAAAAGAAAAAAAGAAAAAAGATCTTATGTTTTGGCAAACACCTATTGTTGGCACCCGACATCCCATAATATCGGAATAATGCGCGGGGTGGAGTGCCCAAGAATATCCAAACAGTCCCGAGCTCCTTCATGTCAATTTCAACTTTATTGACTATTTTTATTGATATTTTTTTCTTGTATTAGATTTATATCCTCCACTTTATTTACTGATTTATTTTGCCCTTATCTAAATTAATGACTAAGGTGCGTTCACCCTGTGCAGATAAAAAACTGCATCGCAATCACTTTTCAGGGTTTTAGGTGAGTTTTGTCATTGAACAGTGACGACTCTGAGGAGCAGTTTCCCCTTCAAAATCATTCACCGTTCAGTTCTGTCTTTCACCTTTTTCAATTGACAAACGCCTAACCGCTGAACGATTGCGTGCCGGTTACTGCAACGTTTGACTGCCCCTATAGTTTGTATTATTACAGGACCAGGCCGGCGCCATCACCCGGCAAACCCGGCTAGTGCCCGGGCCCACAGCTGCTGGGAGGCCACTCTTGGCCCAAGTTTCATCCCCCCCAGCTGGCCGGGCCGGTGCTGGCACCTGAAAGCGGCGCTCCGTTTGCCGCAAGACGCGTAAACCCCCGTTCCCAATCAGCAGTGGCCGGGCCGGTTCTAGCGCCTAAAGGCGTCGCTCCGTGTCTGCTGGATCGCGCGGAAGCCTTGTGAGGCCGCCGCAGAAGGGGGAAGACGCGAGGGAAGTTCTGGACCTTACCAGAAACTGAGTAAGCATTTTCTTTTATTTTTTAACGGTCACATTGCTAGTGGCATGGGGGATGAGAGCCGCTGTATATAATGATGCTGGGGGGAGAGAATGCTGTGGGGCTCGGGATAAATGGGATGAGGGGGGCTGTAATATAATGAATGGGGGGATGAGGAGGGGGCTGTATATGAATGGGAGGAGGAGGCGAGTAAGGATGAGGGGGGGCTTTATATACTGAATGGGGGGGAGAGGAGGGGGCTGTATATAATGATCGAGGAGGGCACAAAGAGGGGGTGAGGAGGGCTTAAGGCTTGGTGTATATAACTAATGGGGATGAGGAGGGGTGCTGTAATACGTCAATGGGGATGGGACTGGGCTTATTAACGAAATGGGGGATAGGAGTGGGATTGTATATAACGACATGGGGGAGGATGAAGGAGGGGGCTGTATAATGAATGACGGGGATGAAGGTAGGGGCTGTCATATGAATGAGGGGGTATGAGGAGGGGCTGTAATAATAATCGCGTGGTGGGGAGAATGCGGAGGGGGCTATAAAATGAGGGGGTGGGGGGGAGGATGGCCCTCTGTATCTAATGATGAGGGGTGGGGAAATGGAGGAGGGCTGTATATATGATGGGGGGGGGGGTGAGGAGGGGGCTGTATATACGATGGGGGCTGAGGGAGGGTTATCTATATAAGGGTGTGTTGAGGAGGGGGTCTGTATATAATGAATGGGGTGGATGATGGAGGGGGCTTATATGATATGGTGAAGGGGCAGGGGTGAGGAGGGGGCTGTATATAATGAACTGGGGGGATGAGTGAGTAAGGAGGTGGGCTGTATATAATGAATGGGGGGGGTATGATGAGGGGCGGTATTAAGAAGTGGGGGTGAGGAGGGTGCCTTGTATGTAAGAATGGGGTTGTATGAGGAGGGGCTTAAATAAGTAATGGGGGGAGGAGGGGTGTATATAATGAATGGGGGAATGAGGAGGGGGCTGTATATAATGAATGGGGGGATGAGGAGGGGGCTGTATGTAATGAATGGGGGGGTGAGGAGGCCGCTGTATATAATAAATGAGGGGTGGGGAGAATGAGGAGGGGGCTGTACATAATGAATGGGGGGGGTGAGGAGGGGCTGTATATATCAACCATGGGGGTGATGAGAGGGGTGTCTATAACGAACTGGGGGGATGAGGAGGGGTTTATATAATGAATGGGGGGATGAGGAGGGGGTATATAATGATTGGGGTATGAGGAGGGGCTGTATAGATTGAATCAGGTGCAGTGCGGGGCGCATATAATGGGCGTTGAGGGGATGCATATAGTCCATGGGGGGAGGGCTGATATAATAAATATGTCTGAGGGGCCCAGGCTTATATTAATAATCCATAGGGAGCGCATAGAATTAATTTATGGTGGGTGAGGAGGCTGTATATAAGTGAATCCATGCGCTACGCCAGTTTACTGCAATGGCCCAGAGTGCTCTGTAGCGCCAGTGCCCCCTGAACCTTAGGCGCCGTGACAGGGCAGACACAGATTTTTCTAGATATTTCCAGTGTTCCGTATACACGACTGAGGAGGACCTGCAGATCGTGTCTCCTCTAC
This sequence comes from Engystomops pustulosus, assembly GCA_019512145.1. NCBI lineage: Eukaryota > Metazoa > Chordata > Amphibia > Anura > Leptodactylidae > Engystomops > Engystomops pustulosus. The sequence goes on along the minus strand of WNYA01001670.1, from coordinate 45,475 downwards.
CTTCACCTGATGAACTCCTCTGATGCATCACACGTGCAGTCTAGTGGTTTGCCAGTTACTGCAGCGATGACGTACATACACATAATATGAATTGATCACTGCCAGACGTGGCATCACCAACGGCGGCCACTGGATCAGACAATATTCATGTTACCAGTGCAATGTCGTGGTTGTTGGATCACGAGATAGCAATGCATGAACAATGGGGGATTCATGGGCGAGGTCTGTTATTTCCAAAAAATTTTCAGGAAATTCAGAGCACCAGTGACAAACAACTATTGTGTATTTACCAGCGTCCACGACTCCCACTCTTAGGCGGGGCGGCTGGGGCAACGTTGGCATTTTGAACCCGTTTTTGGGCCGTTTTACAGCAGTTCGTTAAAAACGATTATATATTGGTAACAACCTGTCAAAAAACGGAATGCGTTTTAAAAAAAAAAAAGCATGTGTGTTTTTAACGGACTGCTTAAAAACAACCAAAAATGGGTGGATTCAAAATCCAGGTGGCCGCCGGCCTTAGGCCGGTGCACACTGGCCACTGCTTTGTGAAAACCGCAAACGCAGACAGAGCCGGCCCCTACCGGGGGGGCCGCGCCCGATCTCATCGGCGTCTTTCTATGGGCATTTTTTGCGATATTTAATGCAAAACACAGATGGCCTCGTTCCCGATACGCAGTGCGTTTCCATAGCGCAGACAAGCGCACGCGCAGACAAAGCACCACGTCAGACTCACCCTTAGGGTGAAGATCACACATGGCGTTTGTGGGCGTTTTTGGGCCGTTTTTTTACGTAAGTGCGGTTTTCAATTGTTACAAACGCATTCGTTAAAAAAACGATCCGATTTTTAAAACCAAACGCATGCTTTTTTTGAAAAACGCATCCGTTTGGTCGTTTTTCCGAAAGTGCGCAATGAAAACGGACAGAAAACGCATGCGTTTCAAAAAACGGCATGCGTTTTTAAAAAACCGGATGAGTTTTTTACGCATGCGTTTTTAACGAGTCTGAAAACGCCTTAGTACAAAACGCCCCAAAAACGGCCCAAAAACGCATGTGTGTCTCACACGTTGCAGTTTTGACCTGGTTTCTTGCGTTGAAACGCAATACAAACAGCTGAGGAGAGGTGATTTGCCTAATACATCACTGTTAACGTTTCCTGTTTACAAAACGTGTAACGCGTGTTAACGCGAAGCGTTCACAAAGTGTTAACGCTTGTGTTTTGTTTACGCATGCGTTACATTGCTTGTCAACCGTAACGGTAATGTACTTGCAAATTACCTCACATCAGTGTTGTTATGGTTTTCAAGCACGCATTGACAAACGACACGTCGAACGCGCCCTGAGGACGCGCGTCACCGCTACCGCTAGACGTCCGTGTTATAGCGCCGCTAGCACAGGGGGGTCTCCCGTCCCTGAAAGCACATGCGGTCTCCTGGAAAACGCATGTGCGTTTGGGGCCGACCCCCCCTGTCGCTAACGTCGCGTTATGATGGACGCCTAGCAGTACGTGTGACCGCGGCCTTAGGCCCGCACATTCTGGCCAGGGGGTCATTAACTTTAGCCAATCAATGGTCTTCTCAGACCCCAGTTGTTCATTTTCCTAAGACCAGAATTCCCGGAACAATGCAGGAAGTAGCTTTTTTATTGCTTCACCCACATTTCCAAAATTCCTGGAAAAAATCCTCTACTACTTTACCTTTCTTAAGCAAACGGAAGGGAATGGCATATAAAACTCCAGTCATGCCCTGCCAGGTGACAGCTCATTTCCGGATCCAGACCTCACCTTTATGGGATTACAGTTTGCAAGCGTGTAAACAACTCTTGATGGTGGATCAATTGGCCACAAACTTTATTATTTTATTTAACACCAAAATAACATTGTAATAATCTCAACATCAGAATAATTTTAAGCTAAAGTTAACATAACGCTAATGCCGTAAGCTTAAAGCATAAATTCAAATCATCAAAGTCATTTTAACGGGAAACAGTTTGACGACACAGGACGAGTATTCCCCCTCCTAATCCGTGGTACACAGCAGGACAATTATGCTCGTCCTTAATGCTGCAGAGTAATACTAACAACTACAATACATTATTGGGGCAGATTTACTTACCCGGCCCCATTCGCATCGGCCTTCTCGCGGTGATTCGGGTCTTCCGGCGATTCACTAAGGCAGTTCCTCCGCCGTCCCCGATGTCGCTGCTGCGCTGAAGATCATCGGAACGACTGGAGTAGTCACGAGCCGGCTGAGTGAAGGTAAGCGCGTGCGCGAGCAAACAATTTTTTTTTTTTAAATGTGGTGGTTTTCAATCCGAGGGTTTTCGTTTGGCCCGCCCCCTGATTTCCGTCACGTGCATGCCGCGCCGATGCTCCACAAATCCGATCACCCTTGCCAAAAACCCGGGCAATTCATGGAAAACGGCACAAATCGGAAATAATTCTGGTAACACGTCGGAAAACGCGAATCGGGCCCTAGTAAATGACCCCCAATGTGCTAAATCAATGAACAAATCCCACAGGAAGAAAAAAAAGGTTCTCATCAAGAAACGTGCCCTAGAGTGTGGATAGTAATAAAAAAAAAAAAACATTTTAAGAAATAAAAAGTACATAACACAACCCAAAATCACCCTTTTCCTCATAACTAAGTACGTTATAACAGGTTAAAAAAAATAAAATGAAAAAAAACCCTCAGAACGGGTATTGACGGTCACTAGTGACCTCGGCTAAGAGGACATCATGTTATTTATCCCTGAACGGTGAAGGGCAAAAAGATATTTTTAAAACTATTTCAAACTTGTAATTTTAGAGATTTCTACTTCTTAAAATTGTATAAAAAGTGATCAAAATTCAGTTGTTCCCCCAAAATATACCAAAAACCGTTATCTTATCCGCAATAAAACAAGCCCTACTAAAATTTTGATTGAGGAATTAAAAAGTTGTATCTCTCCTAGATGTGGTAACATAATATATGAATTTTCCCCCAAAAGGCGCCTTTATTTGCTAAAGTAGTAAACATACAGAAACCTTGTACATGTTTGGTACTACGTAATTGCACTGACCTACAGAGCAATTTTCTCTCGTGTTTTGTACTAAGATGTTACACTGTTAATATTTAATTAAAAACAAACCCAGTAGTGGAATCGCTGTTTATTTTGTTCCTCACAGGAAAGGGTATAATTTTTTGCAGCATGCTATTTTACTCTACAATGAGGTCACTGGAAAACACGACTCTTACAGCAAAAACAAGCTCTCTATTTCAGATTTTAAGTATAGTTTGGAAATTGAGCATAGAAATACAAAAAAGTGCTCTGTCCTGACAGCCAAAAAGGCAGGCCATGACAACAGAAAGATTCAAGAAAAGATTAAGAAAGGAGGGCAGGAGGGGAGTCACAGGTCCAGAATTCCAGTTTGTCAGGATTCAGGAGTAGTGGACCCACTGGACCACTGCGGACGATGATGTAAGCCGACACCTGGGAGCGGGGTCTAAGTGGCACCGGTTTTCACCAGACTTGGCGCGGCGTGGTACCACCTGTCGCTCCACAGCACAACTTTGTCCGCGGTGGTGGCCAAGGTGAGTACAGAGTCGTCAGGCAGAACCGTGGTCGGGGACAGGCAGGAGGTCAGGACAGGCAGCACAGGATCAACATCAAAGGCAAGCAGGAGGTCAGGGCAGAGCAAAGGAGCATAGTCAGGGACGGAAGAACGAGCACTAGGCATAAGGGACAAGCTTTCTCTGTTGAGCACAGGCAACAAAGCCGGCGGGGGCATGAGGGAAGAGGCTGGCTACTTATTAGATTGCCATATAGCCAGTACCAATTAGCGTCACGCTGGCCCTTTAAATCTCAAGAAGCGTGCACGTCCCCGCCTCCTAGGGGGATCGTGGGACCAGCGCTGGATCGCGGACTGGTGAGTGAGCCCGCGGCAATGATGAGGGGGCACAGGGAGGCACATGGGTGTCGCAGGGGCACCTGTGACACAGTTGTTATTAGCTAAGACAATAATACTAGTTGCCTAATATCCTGACCACTGTCGACTCTCCCCGGTGCTAACCCATAGGATAGTGTTGGCGAACCTATGGCACGGGTGCCAAATATATGGATGCCAATACGCTGTGAGTTACTTTAGTTACCTTAAATTGACATTTGGCACTTTGTAAAAAAATATGTGGCTTTTGCTTGTAGTTTCGGCACTCAGTCCCCAAAAGGTTCACCATCACTGCCATAGGATGAATTTCCTGCGGACAGAACCTATAGGTCAAATATTTTGACCAACGGACTGCTTGGCTGAACCAGGGACAGGATGGACACCATTTTTGGAGGAATTTTTTTCCACCAAACTAACCAGTCTGAGTCCACCCCCTGTTCTAATAAAACATGGTGATCCTCTCTATAGATCTCTGAGCCCACGTCGTCCGTATGGAGCCTGCAGTGTTGGCCACCAAGGCAACTTGTAAACTCCGACCGATTAAACCTTCATCCTAAGTGATCATATTCATGATCCTTTGGCTTATTGTGATCAAGACACCCGATAATTATTTATCTAAGCGAGATTGCAACGTCCACACCTCCTCACGCAGAAACACCCATACTCACGCACACCACAAACCCGCGCTGACTATGGCAACAAGCAACCACTTTGGGGAAGTAACCAGAAGACAAGGGCCCGAGGGAGGCTGCTCCCACCCCCCTCCTCCCAAAGCGACCCCACCAGAAAGACGGGAACACCACCCACACAAAACGCCACTAAACCCCATATGGAAAATAAAATAGGGGGATGAGGAGCACTTTATCGGGATGAAAGCGCAACATAGTGGCGTGGGACAAAAGGGGACCAATAGGGATAAGCTTGTGGTGAGAACAAAGAACACCGGAATTAGTCAGCAGAGTATTCCGTCCCTGCGTACTGTCCCGTTATATTCCTCTGAGTCTGTGGGGCTCTCCCGTACTCTTTTTATTTTGTTCCCTGACCATGGGCATGGATGGAGCTTTCTTGTCTTATCATTTTCTATTTCTTATCCTATTTATGTTTTTATTCTTTTTCACGCTGTTTTCCTTCACTACCGTGTCCGCCGTTTGTTCCTGCCGTCTAGGCCCGGTACTTCCACCCCGTGGCCATGTGGCCAACGATATAAATTAAACTAATCTCCATTCCCATTATACTTACTTCTACCAATTACTTTGCGGTCTGCAGCATGGACTTCCTCCCTGGGCAAGGGGATCCCTGGGCGAGCGGGCTTGCACTGACGCGAGGGGGTGGAATGTGCCGTCAAGAACACCTGGGGGCAGTCGCCTTGAGTGTGATAGTTGCGATCCTTTGTGAAGATTTTGAGTGGATGAGGGGGACAAAAGGGCACTGATGGATCATGGGTATGAGGCGCGGGACGCCGGGGGACTGATAGCACAATTGACAAGGTCGGTACACAGTGGAGATATAGGCTCATAGCAAATATACTGACGGGTATGTGTACATACGATACCATAGATAATCACGGATTGGCAGTCGAGACCGTTGGGGGGAAGCGTACGGATGTGCAGTGCCAAGAGGATGCGGGGGCCTAGGAAAATAATGGAAAGGAATAATAGGAAAACAGGGAGTCTGGGGAGAGAAGGTCGGGGGTAATCTCTTCTCACCGCATCGATCGACGGATATGCCACTGTGAAAACAACGGGTGGGCGATCACGTGGTCGCACTGGTAATGGTACAGGTTGGGGGGGAATCGGGAAGTGTCACTTTCCTCACATGTGTTCCCTAACTGATTTCTAGGCATTTAAGTGGCGGGGTGGCGAGAAGTAAAGGCCGCAAGCAGAAGGGTGGATGCCGCGATCGGATGTTTATGCGCAAGGAGCCTGAAAAACGGCATTATCACGGCAACTGGCTACGGTCAGGAGGGGGCAGTGCCGGCGGACACACCGAAGGGGAGAGAGGAACGGACGCGATTTCGGAAAAATTTGATTTAAACGGCTTTTGTGTGAGCAGATCAACAAACCAGCCAGCAGAAAAAACAAGAAACATGCTGGGTATCGGGGAACGGGGTCTTGATCAAAATAGAACACCGCGGGCATGAGAACCCAAGAATGCCCGAAAACGGGACATCCCCAAGCATGTTACAGTCGAGCAACGTGATTAGAGGTAAAAAAAAAGAATAAATCAGGACCACCAATCTCGATCTTGCGCAACCACACCAAGTCACCGGACGTTGCCTTGATACCTCGATCACGAAGAGCCACGTTGTGGTAGTGATGGATCCACATGGAAAGGAATTAGTGGGATAATGTCAGTGTGTTCGGGGTAGGATTGGGCAATCCTGACTATTGCCTTGGTGTGCAGATGTTATCTGAACCGGGACTCGCTGCAGTCGCGACTCCGAAGGCGACCTGCCGGCCTGCTCGCGCAATGATCGGCGGTTCCGGCCCGGATCTTTATGAAGGGATTCCTGGGGGGGCGGGGGGGCGCCGTGACCATCTGCTATTGCGCTGCTCGCTACGCGTTGCCATACGAACCCAAGCGCTCGAACAGCTGGAAGTCACCGAGCCGGGCCGGTGAAGTAGCGCGTCCAAGCGACAAATGGTCTGTTTTAAATGCGGCGTTTTTTCCGAGACGTCGGGTTTTCGTTCGGCCACGCCCCCCTAATTTCCGTCGCGCGCATGCCGGGCGCCATGCGCCACAAATCCGAATCGTGCGTGCGCAAAATCCCTGGGCAATACAGGGAAATCGGCGGCAATCGAAATATTCGGTAACACGTCGAAAACGCGATGGGCCCTAGTAAATGACCCCCATGGTGTCGAGAGACAGCCCTTCCTTTGTTGTCTATTTTAGCAGAAAGTAAAGAAAGCAGAAATAAAAGGCAGACAATTAATAAAAAGAAAAAAAGAAAAAAGATCTTATGTTTTGGCAAACACCTATTGTTGGCACCCGACATCCCATAATATCGGAATAATGCGCGGGGTGGAGTGCCCAAGAATATCCAAACAGTCCCGAGCTCCTTCATGTCAATTTCAACTTTATTGACTATTTTTATTGATATTTTTTTCTTGTATTAGATTTATATCCTCCACTTTATTTACTGATTTATTTTGCCCTTATCTAAATTAATGACTAAGGTGCGTTCACCCTGTGCAGATAAAAAACTGCATCGCAATCACTTTTCAGGGTTTTAGGTGAGTTTTGTCATTGAACAGTGACGACTCTGAGGAGCAGTTTCCCCTTCAAAATCATTCACCGTTCAGTTCTGTCTTTCACCTTTTTCAATTGACAAACGCCTAACCGCTGAACGATTGCGTGCCGGTTACTGCAACGTTTGACTGCCCCTATAGTTTGTATTATTACAGGACCAGGCCGGCGCCATCACCCGGCAAACCCGGCTAGTGCCCGGGCCCACAGCTGCTGGGAGGCCACTCTTGGCCCAAGTTTCATCCCCCCCAGCTGGCCGGGCCGGTGCTGGCACCTGAAAGCGGCGCTCCGTTTGCCGCAAGACGCGTAAACCCCCGTTCCCAATCAGCAGTGGCCGGGCCGGTTCTAGCGCCTAAAGGCGTCGCTCCGTGTCTGCTGGATCGCGCGGAAGCCTTGTGAGGCCGCCGCAGAAGGGGGAAGACGCGAGGGAAGTTCTGGACCTTACCAGAAACTGAGTAAGCATTTTCTTTTATTTTTTAACGGTCACATTGCTAGTGGCATGGGGGATGAGAGCCGCTGTATATAATGATGCTGGGGGGAGGAATGTCTGATGGGGCATCGGGATTATCTTGTGGAGAGGAGGGGCTGTATATAATGAAATGGGGGGATGAGGAGGGGGCTGATATATAATGGGGGTAGGAGGAGGGGATTGAGATGAGGTGGGGGCTATACTACTGAATGGGGGAAGAGGAGGGGGCTGTATATAATGATCGGGAGGGCCTACTAGAAAGGGGTGAGGAGGGTTAGTGGGGTTATGTATATAACAATGGGGATGAGGAGGGGTGCTTAATACCACTATGGGGATGGGAGTAGGGCTGTATATCAACGAATGTGGGGATAGGAGTGGGTCTGATAAAACGAATGGGGGAGGGTGAAGGAGGGGGCCTTGGTATACATGAATGACGGGGATTAAGGTAGGGGCGTAGTCATATAATGAGGGGGTATGAGGAGGGGGCTGTATATAATATTGAGGGTGGGGAGAATGCAGGAGGGGGCTATAAGATATGATGGGGGTGGGGGGTGAGGATGGCCGTCTGTATCTAATATATGAGGGTGTGGGGAAATGGAGGAGGGGGCTGTATCATATGAATGGGGGGGGGGGTGAGGAGGGGGTTATATAACGAATGGGGGTGAGGGAGGGTGCTATCTATACTGAAGGGTGAGTTGAGGAGGTGCTGTATATAATTAATAGGGTGGATGATGGAGGGGGCCTTATATGTATGGGGTGAGGAGGGGCAGGGGTGAGGAGGGGCTGTATATAATGACTGGGGGGACTGAGTGAGAGGATGGGCTGTATATAATGAATGGGGGGGGTATGAGTGAGGGGCGTACTTCTAATGAAGGGGTGGGGTGAGGAGTGGGCCTTGTATGTAATGAATGGGTGTATGAGGAGGGGCTTAAAAATAATGGGGGAGAGGAGGGGCTGTATATCATGAATGGGGGAATGATGAGGGGCTGTATATAATGAACTGTGGGACTTGAGGAGGGGCTGTGTAATGATGGGGGGTGCAGAGGCCGCTGTATATAATAAAGAGGGTGGGGATAATGAGGAGGGGGGCCTTACATAATGATGGGGGGGGCGAGAGGGGCGATTACGAACATGGGTGATGGACGGGGTGTACTATAACGAATGGGGGATGAGAGGGGCTTTATATAATGAATGGGGGGATGAAGGAGGGGGTGATATAATGATGGGGTGATGAGGAGGGGCTGTATAGATTGAATCAGGGGTGCGGCGGGCTGCATAAATGGGCGTTGAGGGGGATGCATATATCCATGGGGGGGAGGTGCTGCATATAATAACATATGGGTCTTCGTAGGGGGCCCAGGCCTTATATCAAGAATCCATAGGGGAGCTGCATAGATTAAATTTATGGTGGGGCAGGAGGCTGTATATAATGAATCCATGCGCTACGCGCAGTTTACTGCAATGGGACCCAGATGCTCTGTAGCCCAGGCCCACTGAAACCGTTAGGCGCCTGCAGGGAGAACAGATTTTTCTAGATATTTCCGTGTTGCCGTATACACAGACTAGAGGAGGACTGCGATCGTGTCTCCTCTACCTTCACCTGTATGAAACTCTCTGATGCACTCACACGGCAGCTCTAGTGGTATTGCCAGTACTGCAGCGATGACGTACATACATAATATGGAATTGATCCACTGCCAGACGTGCATCACCAACGGCGGGCCACTGGACAGCACAATAATTCTGTTACCCATGCAATGTCGTGTTGTTGGATCACGAAATAGCAATGCATGAACAATGGGGATTCCATGGGCGAGTCATGGTATTTCCTAAAGAAATTTTCCAGGAATTCAGAGCACCAGGTGACAAACTATTGTTGTATTTACCCAGCCCACTACTCCCACTCTTAGGCGGGCGGGGGTGGCGGCACACTTGGCATTTTGAACCCGTTTTTGGGCCGTTTTACAGCAGTTCGTTAAAAACGGATTATATACTTGGTAACAACCTGTCAAAAAACGGAATGCGTTTTAAAAAAAAAAAAAGCATGTGTGTTTTTAACGGACTGCTTAAAAACAACCAACAAATGGGGATTCAAAATCCACGGTGCCGCCGGCCTTTAGTCTGCCACTGGCTCACTGCTTTGTTGAAACCGCAAACGCAGACAGAGCCGGTCGCCCTACCGGGGGGGCCGCGGCCCGATGCTCATCGGCGTCTTGTCTATGGGCATTTTTGCGATATTTAATGCAAAACACCAGATGGCCTCGTTCCCGATAGCAGTGCGTTTCCATGCGCAGACAAGCGCAGCGCAGACAAAGCACCACGTCTGACTCACCCTTAGGGTGACAGACACACATGGCGTTTTGGGCGTTTTTGGGCCGTTTTTTTTACTAAGTGCGGTTTTCAATTGTAACAAAGCATGTCGTTAAAAACGTCTCATTTTTTTAAAACGCAAACCATGCTTTTTTTGAAAAACGCATCCGTTTTGGTCTTTTTCCGAAATGTGCGCAATGAAACGGACAGAAACGCATGCGTTTCAAAAAACGGCATGCGTTTTTAAAAACCGGATGGTTTTTACGCATGCGTTTTTACGATCTGAAAACGCACCTTAGTAAAACGCCCCAAAAACGGCCCAAAAACGCATGTGTGTTCACACGTTGCAGTTTTGACCCTGCGTTTCTGCGTTGAAACGCAGTATACAAACAGCTGAGGAGAGGGTGATTTGCCTAATTAATCACGTTAACGTTTCGTTTACAAAACGCATTGTGAACGCGGCTGTTGAACGCGAAGCGTTCCACAAAGTGTTAACGCTTGTGTTTTGTTTAACCGCATGCGTTAACATGCTTGTACAACCGTAAACGGTAATTGTACTTCAGCAAATTACCTCACATCAGCTGTTGAATGTTTTCAACACGCAATTGACAACGACACGTTGAACGCGCCCTGAGGCCGCGCACGTACCGCTAGAGTCCTTGTATCATAGCGCCGCTAGTGCACAGGGGGGTCCGTCCCTGAACGCACATCGGTCTCTGGGAAAACGCATGTTGCGTTTGGGGCCGGGACCCTCCCCTTTCTCTAGTGTCGCGTTTGAGGACGCCTAGCTTACGTGTGACCCGCGCCTTGCCCGCACATCTGGCCAGGGGGTCATTAACTTAGCCAATCAATGTCCTTCTCAGACCCCATTGTTTCTTTTCCTAAGCCAGAATTCCCGGAACCAATGCAGGAAGTAGCTTTTTATTGCTTCACCACATTCCAAAATTTCCTGGAAAAATACTCTACTCTTCACCTTTCTTAAGCAAACGGAAGGGAATGGCATAAAACCTCCAGTTCATGCCCCTGCCAGGTGCAGCTCATTTCCGGATCCCAGACCTCACCTTTATGGGATTACATTGTGCAAGCGTATGCTCGTCCTTAATGCTGCAGAGTAATACTAACAACTACAATACATTATTGGGGCAGATTCACTTACCCGGCCCATTCGCAATCCATTGGTGCCTTCTCTGCGGTGGATTCGGGTCTTCCGGCGATTCACTAAGGCAGTTCCTCCGCCGTCCCCCAGATGTCGCTGCTGCGCTGAAGATCATCGGAACGCACTGGAGTACGGAAACTCCTGGGAGTAGAACACACCCCGATCACCGGGCTGAAGCTGAAGGTGAAGCGCGTGGCGAGCAAACAATTTTTTTTTTTTAAATGTGGTGGTTTTTCCAATCCGAGGGTTTTCGTTTGGCGCACGCCCCCTGATTTCCGTCACGTGCATGCCGCGCCGATGCGCCACAAATCCGATCACGCGTTGCCAAACAACCCGGGCAATTCATGGAAAATCGCACGGGTAACACGTCGGGAAAACGCGAATCGGGCCCTTAGTAAATGACCCCCAATGTGCTAAATCAATGAACAAAATCCCACCAGGAAGAAAAAAAAAGGTCTCATCAAGAAACGTGCCCTAGAGGTGGGATAGTAATCAAAAAAAAAAAAACATTTTAAGAAATAAAAAGTACATTAAACACACCAAAATCACCCTTTTCCTCATAACTAAGTACGGTATATAACAGGTTAAAAAATAAAATAAATGAAAAAAACCCTCAGAACGGGTATTGACGCGTCAGTAGTGACCTCGGCTAAGAGGACATCATGTTATTATCCCTGAACTGTGAAGGGCATAAAAGATATTTTTAAAACTATTTCAAAATTGTAATTTTAGAGATTTCTACTTCCTATAAAATTGTAATAAAAAGTGATCAAAAATTCAGTTGTTCCCCCAAAATATTACCAAACTAACCGTTATCTTATCCGGCAATAATCAGGCCCTACTAAAGATTTTTGATTGAGGAATTAAAAAGTTGTATCTCTCAGAATGTGGTGAAACATAAATATATGAATTTTCCCCCAAAAGGCGCCTTTATTTGCTAAAGTAGTAAAACATAAGAAAACTTGTACATGTTTGGTATCTACGTAATTGCACTGACCTACAGAGTAATTTTTTCTCGTGTTTTGTACTGAAGATGTTACCCTGTTAATATTTTAATTAAAAAAAACACCAGTAGTGGAATCGCTGTTTTATTTTGTTCCTCCACAGGAAAGGGTTAATAATTTTTTGCAGCATGCTATTTTACTCTAAAATTGAGGTCACTGGAAAACACGACTCTTACAGCAAAAAAATTAGAGAGGCTCATTTGATGTATGTTTTAAGAAATTCTGGGGGTCACAAGATTAGAAACACCATTGACTAGACGGGCGTCACAGGTGGAAAAGGACCGGGGTCTTTGTGTGACCAGTTGAAGAAAAGGAGAGCAAATCGGCTGGGCTAAAAGGAGTAAAAAAGTGACGCTGGGTGCAAAACACAAAACGGGAACGCCGCGAAACGTAAGGCATATAGCGAGGCGCGGGAAATATGCGCGTATGAATAGTGTACTAGCGGAGGATAAAGGCGAATGGCCAATAAAATAAATAAAGAAGAAATGAAGGGGGGTCGTGTGGGTAGTAAAATAAGCGAGTGACGCAGGACAGGAAATAATCGGCAACCAGAAGGGACAACAAAAAGATACTAATGGCTACAACAGCAGTAGCGGCGAAAAGAGGAAAATAAAAAGGTAAGGGGGTGATACGGCGTACCTGAGGAGGATAGGGAAAAGAAGAAAAGACAAGGGCTGGGGAATAAAAAAATCCAATGGGTATCTTTCTCTCCGCCTGGTATAGTGGCTGGGGGTCAACACGAGTCCGCGTGGTAGCGTGGGGCGATCACCCGTCGACTGCACTGGTGTGAAAACGACGAAAGGTGCATTTGAAATCGCAAAAAGGTTGCGGGAATCAGTTCTGGGACTATTGGAGTGAAGCGACGTGGAAAGGCAATGAATCCAAAAAAGTTGGGCAAAGCTCCAGGGATGGATGAAAATGAATGTGTGCTACTGGATGGAAACCAGAGGAACAAAGGGCGCGGAGGACGGACTGGACAGTTGAGATCTGTAGAAACGAATATGCTGAAATGTCGCGCCAAGTAAGAAACTTGCTGTGAGTCGTAATGGGGAAAGAAACAATACAGTGTGGACACAGAAAAGACAATGGAAACGAGATACTGTCATCCGGCAAAGTTGGGGCCTCTGGATAAAACCATAAAAATCGGTGCAGGCTTTAAAGAAACAAGCCCGAAGATCCAACTGGGAGCCATAGAAGGAAAAAAAAAACGTGTCGTGCGCTTCCGGAAAAGGGAGAACTGAAACCGGGGGCGGCCGGTGGAAGGCCATAGCAAGAGGGTGAGGCAGAACGAGACCCTGACGGCCAAACGCGACCTTTCAGGAAGGTAATGACACGCGGAGAAGCGCGGAATACGCAAAAAAGGGTGGGGCACTAAAAAAACGTCTTGGGGGGCTTGAACCGATTAAGTTATTGGCACCCAACTAGTAGTCCAAACGGCCGGGAAGGGGGGGAAAAAAGGGAAAAAGGATGTGAAACGGGGATCCAAATGATAAAAGTTTCGTTAATGTACATGACCCAGGCCATGGGGGGGGAGGGGGAGGGGGGAAGGAAGAAAAAAGGCCCTGTGGAAATCGCAAAGGAACGGTACAGGCAGGGTGAAGTGCACCAAAAAAACGGTGTATATAAATTCGCAGGTATCCGTTGAGCCTGTTCAAGGGAGAGAAGATAATGACCGAGGGGGGCGCAGAAGGACTGTAGCGCCTGTTTAGTCGAAAAGAGGGGGAAAGGAAAAAAAAACAAGGAGTAAAATTACCACCACTAGGAAAATGTAAACCAGTAAAACCAAAATAGCTGGTGGACGACCGTGAATTCTATAGTAAGAGTAATGAGCCAAAAAAAAAAACTGAGAAATAGTACCAGCCAGTGGTGGAGGGGGGAGCCTGGGTGCGAGGTTAGAAGTAATGGAGCCCATAGGAATTTGAACAAAGCGGGGACAAAAAACAGTGAAGGTCAGCGCTGTAAGGGGCGGTGAAGTGTAAGTGAAAAAAACAGGGCGCCTGTGGTCCACCAGAAAAGGGGAGGCCAAATAGTGGAGAAAAGGACAGAAGTAACAAATATTAATAAGAACAACACAAAGGCGTATAGCGGCCGGTTGGGTTCGGGTAGGTGATACATGTGAATCCAATGAGTTTACCCCAGGGGGATGGGGGAGGCTGCAAGCGGAAAAGGACTAAATTAAGTGAACTGATCAGCGAACCAATGGGTGGTAGGGCGGCCAATGTGCGAGCATAAGAAAGTAATAAACAGAGTCAGATGTATCCCACGCAGCTAAGGAGAAGCCCCCTAATGGGGTGGGGGTATGTCGGGGGCGGATGGAAGTAGCTGGGGGGGTCCTGCCAAGGAGTAAGGTAAAAGGCGGGGGGCACTGTGCATGAAGGGGGGGACAAGGGGTGTGTGGTAAATACCGGGCGGACATGGAAAAAACTAGATTCCGACGCTCAGGCGCCGGGGCGCAGGAAAAGGGACCTGTGCATGAAGAAGAAGGGAGGTACTAACGCCCAATGCAATATGGGATCCACGCAGGTTTGACGCAGACATGTGAAAGGGAATGTAATGGACTCGAAAACGACCTAAAAAAGAAAGGGAAGGGAGAGGGGGAAAAATCAAAGAAAAGAAAAGCAGGGGTGAGGCGCTATTTCAGGGGGATGAGGGGCGGTCTAAAACTGACAACACAACCAGGGGTGAAGAAGAAAAATGGAGCGCCTATATTCGGTGAGAGATATAAAAATAAATCCCACCTGTATTGGGGCCGACGCACGGGGTTGAAACAAAAAGGGGGAGTTACCTCTGATGGAGGGAAAAAAGAAGAAGGGGTGTACGGGTAGCCAAGCGGGAACGCAGGAGGGGCAAGCCGGGATATGCTGGAGTAATGGAAACACATACGTGTCCACCAGGGGGACGCCTGTGCGGGGTAAGGAAAAGATGACCATAGGGATGTAGCCCGGCAAGCACAGGAAGGGACGAGGCTAAATGTAAATGAAAGCAGCGTGGGAAAGAAAGTAAAAAGTGACCATGACCAAGGACCGAAGGAGGGGGGTGGGGTGGGCACCGGGGGAAAGGGGGGGGGGGACAGGGGGGTCGGAGGGGAGGGGGGGAGAAGGGGGAAGAGAAGGGGGGGAGGGGGAAAAAGAAGGGGGGGGGGGAAAAAGGGGAAAAAAGACCGTGTGGGCGGGAGGGTGGAGTGTTAATTGGCACGCACCAGGAGTGGGCGGCCGTGTGGTGAGCCGAAGGAAGGATAAAAATGAACCACCAAAAAAAAGAAGGCAGGGAGGGGGGCTGAAAAAAGCCTGTTGGCGGGTGAAGCGCGGGAGAGGTTAATGAGCCGCAAAACAGGGGGGAAAACCAAAGGGGTGAACGGGCTGCGCCTGTGCAAGAAGATGGAGGGGGAGATAGAAAAATGACGGGCGGGACCGCAAGGAAAAAAATGGATCGCCAGTGGTAAAGTGCTGAAGTAAAAAGTTAATGGCGGCAGGCACAAGTGCCAAGAGCGCCTGGAAATTCGGGGGACGGATAACGACCGGCGAAAAGAAAATGTAAATAGGGGGGGAAGAATAAGTGAAAGGAAAAAAAGAACGCACAAAGGATGTGGTGCCGAAAAAGAAAAGGCGGGCACGTGGTACGGGCGGGAGAGGGGGTAATACTAACCAATCGCCAGGGGGAGCATTGCCATTATGCGGTGGAACAGATGATAATGAAAAAAGTAGGGGCCGGAACACAAAGATGGGGTTAGGTGGGCGGGGCCTGGTGCGTTAAGGGGAAAAGACAGTTAATTGACCACCATGGGGCCCTGTGCTGGCAGAAGGAAGACGCAATAGATGGATGCGGCGGGGACAACAAGGGGACACGACAGGGGGCCGTCCGTTTGAACAAGAGGAAAGAGATGAGCGGAATGACCATATGGACGAGATGAAAGTACCAACTCCAGGTAGGGAGCGCTCCGTTGAATAAAGGGGCGCGAGAACAAGAAAAAGTATCTACCAAAATACGGCGGGAAAATCGGGTCCCGTAGCATAGGGGTGCGAAAAAGGCTTTGCGGTGGGAACGAAGGGGTTGTGGGGTGACCGGAAAAAAAAACCAGGGGGATAAATGGGTGGGGTTAGTGCCGCCGGTACAGGAATGGCGGGGGAAGGTAATGTGACACCAAAAAAAAGTTGGTACGGACAAGCGGCGGGTGGTATAACTGGCAAATGGAAAAAAAATCCTAGACCACGCAGGTGGCGCCTGATGGTCGGGAATTAAGGAAAATGGACCACCAGAAAGGTGGGGGGCGGGGTCGCTGCTGCGGCGAATGTAAATAGACGCAAAAGCACAAAAGGGGTGCGCAAGGCGTATGGGCGGGTCAGCGGGCGGGGAAGGTGAAAAGCTAATGGGACGCGGGGACTAAAGGCGGGGATGTGGGCCTGCCTGTGCGGGGTAGAGGGGATGGGTCCAGGGCACAACGAAAAAAAGGGGAAACCGCCCTAAAGTGGGCAAGCGGAGAGTAAGGAGATGTAAGACAAGGAGCAAACAATTGAAAAAACAATTGTGGGAGTAGGGAAAGGAAGAAGAACAGGGGAACAAATGGCACATCTAGAATCGGAGGAAACTAAAGAGGGAGTAATAACGGGGCACAAAGTGTGAGAGCTCCTGTAAAGAACATCAGAAAAGGGGGGTGAAAGGAAAAGGTACTGGACCGGAAAAAAAGCAAACGGGGGGGACACACTGTTAAGCGGACCTGGTGGGCAGGAAAGGTAATGATCCACCCATAAAAATGAGGGCGTGCGCCTGTGTGTTGGTGACGGAGGGAAAAAAGAGTGACAGAGGATCTACCAAAGACAAAAAAGGAGGAATGGTCGCCTGTGAACGGGACAAGTTATGACCACCAGAATATAAAGGTGGCCCACGAAAAAAAATCAACAAGGCAATACCAATAAGAATGCGGATACTATATTAATAGACCGGACACAAGAAAAAAGTTGGGGCGCCTGGGCGGTACGTTGGGTAAGTCCAACAAAAACAGATGTGGCCCTTTGACCAGAAAGAGGGTAAGTTAATGGTACACGACAACGCGGGGGTCCGCCTGTGCGGGAAGCGTATGTCCACATGGGCGCCTGTGCGGAAAGGTATGTCCACCAGGGGGCGCCTGGCGGGAGGTAATGTCCACCAGGACGGGCCTATTGCGGGCGGCGGAAGGTAAATGGGCCACAGTGAAATAGAAGTCCACCAAGGTGGGGGGAAAAAAAGAGAAAGCCGAGGGGGGGTGCGGGGGGGGCCTGTGGCAGAAAATAAGGAATAAGGTGACCAGTGATCTGTCCCCATTGTGGCGCCTGAATTCGGGAAGGTAATGACACTGTTTACGCACCAGCGAGGGGGCGCGGTGCCTTTGCGGAAAGAAGTAATGACCGACCAGAGGGGTGCGCGGGGGGGGTGGTCGTCCTAAAAGTGGGGTACGGTGAAGTAAAGAATACATGGACCAAATCAATTGTACAAAAGCACGTCCGCAAAACAGGGGTGGGCAACGCGCTATGCGTGTGTCATGGGAAATTTATGACCAGATGGGAAGGAAATTGTCTCACCAGGTGGTGGGCGGGGCAGCTAGATGCGAAAAGAGAACTGGTGGGTGAAATAAATGACCAGAGAGGCAGGGGGGAGAATTTCGCGACGGGCCTTGGGGGTTGTCTCGGTTCCGGGGTGTAGCGGTTGACCTGAAGTTAAATTTTGAGAAACACAAGGAAACACATGAGGGAACCGAAAAAAAAAGGGAAGGAAAAGATACCAAAGGCAAAAAAGAGCGAGGGAAAAGGAAAAAAAAAGCGCCTTTAATAGCGATAAATGGGGGGAGGGGGGTTGGGGAAACCCGGAACGGAGGGGGGGAAAATGTGAAGGGAATTCTAATGACGCAGCGGAACCAAAAGGGAGGCGGAACCTGTGCGGATAACAAGAAATAATGACCGACCAAAGGAGGTAGGACAAATCCTGTGAACGAGAAAAGTAACAGTGAAGGAAACCCCACACAGGGGGTGTGTGGCAAGGCCTGGGTTCGAGGTAGGTGAGGTAAGCGACCACCCGGGCGCCTGTGCGGGAGAGGTAAATAGACCAAAACGCAAGTGGGGGAAACCTCCTGAAATTCAGGAAGTAATGACCAAGCAAGGGCACTCTAGTAAAAAAATGGAGCTAAAGACCTTGTGTAACGGGGGAAAAGAAGGTAATTGTCCACCAGGGGGGGTGTAGCGCCTAGAAATAGTCAAAAAGATATTAATGATCCAAAACGCGAGATGGGAGTGACAAAGCTCTGGTTGGCGGAAGGGTAGCGGGTATGGACCTACTCAATAGGCAGGAGCGGGAACCTGTTAGACGTGGAAGGTCGATGGGGAAAAAGAGGCACAACCGGAAAAAGGGGGATAGGGAAGCAGCGGCGCCTGTGCGGGCACTAGTACATGTAGACACAGGAAACACAGGGGGAAAAAAGAAAAAATTTCGCCTGTGCGTGGGGGGTACAACGTTAACGGTGTGGAACACGCGCAACAAACGAGAAAGGGGAAAAAAGGACCGCCTCCTGTGCGGAGAAGAGAGTAAGAAGAGACCGAAAAAGGCACAAAAAAAGGGTGGAACCGGCGCCGTATTGCGGTTAGGGATTGTG
The DNA here is from genome assembly GCA_019512145.1 of Engystomops pustulosus. Lineage (NCBI taxonomy): Eukaryota > Metazoa > Chordata > Amphibia > Anura > Leptodactylidae > Engystomops > Engystomops pustulosus. The sequence goes on along the minus strand of WNYA01001670.1, from coordinate 26,749 downwards.
CTATGAGGCCGAAAAAAACAACCAGGGGAAAGGAGCCGAGTCGCCTGTATACTGGGCGTGCGTTATAAGAGAGAAATATGCACCAAAAAAACAGCAAGGAGGTGTGGGTCTGACAGCCTGGGGAGTAGGAAACTTATAAAAGGTGGTAATAAAGACCGACCGGGGGGATGGAATGGGCCGTCAACATGTAGGTCGGGGAAAAGAGGGGAATATAAATGCCAAGGGGGAGCGCATGGGGACGCAGCAAGTGCACGTGTAGAAATCATGGAAAGGTAGAAATACCGGAACGGCAGGGGGGCGGCGCAACCTAGTGTGAATCTGAAGAGTAACTGACCACACGGTGTGGTCCAAACGGCCAATAATGCCGGGAAAGAAAATAAGTTCCACTCAGGAGAGGTGGGAAACGTGTGGGGGACCTGTCTCAGGAAATGTGGCTGACCACCGTGAAAAATGGCAGGGGTGGGAGGGGACGAGGGTTCTGCGAGGGGGGGGGCAGCACCGATAATGCAGGGCAACTGTGTGTACCTGTGAACTCAGGGAAGGAAGCGGCGGAAAGATAAAGGCGGGGCGTGGGCCTTTCGGGGTAAAAGGTAGTTGAAAAGACAAGAGCCAAGGGTCACGAAACCGGGGGAAAAGCGCCACTGTAGCGTGAAAGGGTGAGTTGAACCTGACCACCCCTCTGAATGCCGAAAAAAAAAAAAGGAGCCGTGGTGCCAGCACTGTGAAAAAATGAAAAAGGAAGCACACCAAAAGGGGGTCGCCTGTAAGGCGATAAAAAATAACAGGGGGTAGATGTCCACGCAGGTGGTGGGCAAGAACCATGAATTGGGGGCGGGAAGTGTATTGTAACCACCAAGGGGTCGCAAAACATTTGCGGACGGTACTGTTCAACACGACAGGAAGGGAAGAGCCGGGCCCCTATTTAAAGGGCGGTAGAGGATAATAAGTCCCGGGACACAGGGGCCGCGCGACTGTTAATAAACATGGAAACGGGTGTAAGGTCAGAAAGCGGGAAGGAAAAAAACGGGGAAAAGGGAATAAGAGAACTAAAAACCAGAGGGTCCAACCAGGGGACCCGTGCTTGAAGGTAATGTCCACCAGGGGGTGGCGCCTGTGCGGGAAGGTAAAGTCCGTCCACCAGGGGAGGTCGCCGGGCGGAGTAGGTACTGATATACTGAAAGAAACCAACGCAGGTGGTGGACCGCAAGAAATTCGGGCGAAGAAAAAAGGTGCATGTACCGAAAAGCAACATTGTGGATGGCGGGCAAAAACTGTTGCGGGAAGGGGGTTAATATTCCAGCACAAAGGTGAGTACAAAATGCCTTTGGGCGGAAAAAGGAAGGATAAATGTAATCACCAGAGCGGTGGGCGGGGGCACTTGTGCGGGAAGTGTAAATGTCGACATGAAGAGTTGTCGCGAGGGGAAAAGATCCCGGCCCATGTAGAAAAAGATACCCCGGGGGAAAAAGCGTGAAGAAGGTTATGGTCCACGAGATGTGAAGAGGTAAAAAGTCGGAGGCTCGATGAAGAAGAAGGCGGGGAAAAAAAAGAAAGTATAAGTTGTGACTCAGGCCAGAAAAGAAGGGAGTCAGCTCGATGGTGCTGCAAATAGGAAAAAAGGAAGGTTAATGACACAGAGTTATGTGCGCACCTGGGGGGCGAACGTATGCGATAATGGTAATAAAGACACTAAGACTCGTGCCCATACCAGGGTGGGTGGCGGCCATGAAAAGTGCGGAAAGAAAAGAAAGGATAATTACAGCAACGCAAAGAGGGAAAGGACAGACAAAGGGAGAAGGAACGCGGCGCAAAGGGGATGCGGAAGTCAGTTACAATATAAAACAAAACATAAGTGTTCCACACGGGTGCCAAAGAAGACGCCATGGTTCGGGTACAAGAAGAGGTTAAAATGACGCGAGCTGTGCTGTCCAGGGCGCGGGCGTGCAAAGTCGCAACTGATAAAAAAGTAAAAAAGGTAAAAGCGTAGAAAGGTTAAATGAAAGCCATAAAAGTAAAGTCGTCGGCGACCATAAATGATGGGGCCCGCACTAGTATGGCAGGGAAAGGTAAAGTGATGCCATAGAAAAGCATACGGGTGTCCACGCAAACCCAAGGAATGGACAAAAGTCCATGTAAGCATGACAGGAGTTAAAATACCTGTGGCACCGACACAAAAAAACGACATAGGTGAAGCGGGGCACTAAAGTGCGGAAGAAGGATAACAGATATGACTCATAATTGGTCCAGCCAAAGAAGTAAAGCGCGGGGCAAAGGGGGAGCCTGTGCGAGAATGGATAATGACCATACAAAAAGAAGTAAACTCACCCAGGGGGGACTCCCTTAACTGGAAGTATAATACCATAACAGGACCATAGTGTCCACCGAAGAAAAAGCGGGCCGAAATCCAAAATGTGCAATGGGAAAAGGAAGATAAATAATAAAGAATGCCCCCCCCACCCCACCGAGAGCGGCCGCAAACGAAAAAGGGGGAAAAAAAAGGAGGCGTACGACTGGAATAGCGGGAAGTAAGAAAGGAACCACCATGGAAGGCGAACCCTGTGCGGGAAAAGGCTAATAAAAAGACGGCAAAAGGACCAAGGGGCGTACAAAACTGATGCGGGGTACGAGGAGTAGTGACCAGTAAATGTTCCACACATTAGATGCTAACTAAAAGGCACAGTGTAAGCAGATAAGGAATAAAAAGTATACACCAAGCGGGAAAGGCAGGAGGGCGCACTGTTAAGGGAAAACGGGGGAGGTTGAGACCAAGACGGCAGAGAAAAGAGGAATAGCGCCCTGGGTAGACGATAGACGGTCAGAAAGGGAAACACGAAAAGCAAGAAGGGGCAAGGAGGGGTGGAGCAAAAGCCTATTTGCATAAGTGAAAGTAAAATGTCACCAAAAACCCGATGTAGAGGGGTCGCCTGATGTAAGCGGAAAAAAATAGTATCAAAATAGAACCGACAACAGGAGGGGCTGGAACCTGTGTTCGGCGAAAGGTAATTTACCACCAGGGGTGGCAGCCTGGTGCGGAAGGTAATGACCACCAGGGCGCCTGTGCGGGAAGGTAATGACCACCAGGGGGCGACTGTGCGGGAAGGTAATGACCACCAGGGGGCGCCTGTGCGGGAAGGTAATGACCACCAGGGGGCCGCGCCTGTGCGAAGGTAAGTCACCAGGGGGCGCCTGTGCGGGAATGGTAATGTCCACCAGGGGGCGCCTGTGCGGGAAGGTAATGTCCACCAGGGGGCGCCTGTGCGGGAAGGTAATGTCCACCAGGGGGCGCCTGTGCGGGAAGGTAATGTCCACAGGGGCGCCTGTTTCGTGGTGTTTATCAATGAGCGCTTTTATTGTTCTGGTACCCGGACCCCTCCCCCCCATATGGACTGTATTATTATGAGTCTATTTTATTCTCTATGTACCTCAGAATCGTAAATTACTAGACTATAGATTACTGTATAAATATTATGAAACGCCTGCCGCACGTATTAAGCCGCCATCTTTTGGTGTCGTCTTTTCCTCCTCGGACAATGGTCACACATGGGAGATTGCAGGTCCTGTCCGTAGGCAATGGGCCACCTGGGGGACGATTGTGGTGTAAAGTTTAATGTCGCCGTATAGTTTTTCTCAGTTGCCTGTTTCCGAATGTGGTTATATTTAGATGGTGCTGATGGGATATGAAGCTCCCGCGTGTATTAGTATATCTATACAGTGTTTATAATATAATTCCCTATAGGCGCACGAGATTACGCAGCCGCTGCTCAGAGAGGTTGTCACACGCCGTCCCATTGTCCCCAAGTGGGGCTCACTATTTAATGCGGCACTACCAGTATGTAGGATGTGGGAGGACGGAGGACCAAGGAAACCCCACGCAAACCAGGAGAAAACATACAAACTCTCGCAATGTTGGACTGGATGGGATTGAACCACGGACCCCAGGCCGGTCTGTAGTGCTAACCAACTGAGCCACCATGCTGCAAGGCTGTAAGTGCAAACCACTGACACGTGCTGCAATGTTTATACTCGGGAGTGAGACGCCTGTCACCTGTAATATTTCTGCTGAGTCTGGTACTTTATCTTGTGGACTATTAATGTCGGAGGGGGATCTCGGATACACAGGAATTACAACACCGCATGTTACGTGCAGATTTGAGTTGTCGGTTTACGGTGTTGACTTGATCGTACACAGATGCCTTTGTTTAAGCGCATACGCACTTGTGATCATTCCTTATGACTAAATGTGACAGTGCACGGATCGCGGACTCTGGCCACAGCAGCCAGGAGCGATTGGAGCACTTATTGGATGGGGTTGCAGATGAGGTCAGGGAAGCAGGGACTCAGACTTCCCTGGTGTGAACGTGGCCTAACCCGCTGTGAAGCTCGGGCTGCCAGAGCGGCTGGTGGGGGTTATAGTAAATGTTTGTAGATGTGGTAAAGTTAGCGGACTGGTAACCTGGACCATGTCTCAATGGTGGGAACACAGGGGCCTTTGTCCCCACTGAACAGCATTATGACGGATCCCACTCCATTTAGTTTCGATGGAACAAACAGAACATAGCGGAGAACTGCCCCTCCTATATCCATCTTGGCACACAAGCGATTACTATAACAGACGGGGCGCTCCGTGTGTGTGATGTGTGGGGCTCCACCACGAGAAACCCACTGATAGTAACTTTATCCCCGATAGATTATCCCAGCTGTTTAGGTCACAGTCACGTATGTCTTTCCTGCCGGGGTGGGGACTGGAGCACAGTTTGTGACTGGTGATTCAGGTGTGAAAAAAATCCCCATGGACTCCTCGCTGATGGGTTACTGTGACACAGAGAGCGAGGGGGGTCCTTGATGTATTATAGAGCGAAGGGGGGGGGGGTTTGCCCATCACGGGTTAGCTGTGCCAGGTGTAAGTATGCGGGGAGGGGGTCACCGGGGGGCCCTACGGGTATGCTGCTGACAGGGGTAGTATATGATGGGGAGGGGGCAGCCGCGGGGTTGCCCTAGGGTTATGTGCTGTCAGGGGTAGTGTATTTGAGGTGGGAGGGGAGCTGTGAGCAGCCGGGGATGTGCCCTAATGGGTTAGCTGCTGTAGGGGTAGTTCTGAGGGGGAGGGGGCAGCGTGAGCAGCCGGGGGGACCCTAGGTAGCTGCTGCGCAAGGGGGTTGGGTAGTTATGAGGGGAGGGGGCAGCTTGTGCGCAGCCGGGGGTACCTCTAGGGTTATGTGGTCAGGGGGGTAGTTTAGGGGGGAGGGGGAACCGCTGTTAGCAGCGGGGGTTGCCCTAGGTATGACTGCTGTCAGGGGTAAGTTATGAAGGGGGGAGGGGCAGCTTGTGAGCATCCGGGGGTGCTCTAGGGGTTATGCGCTGTCC
>WNYA01001670.1:0-21364 GCA_019512145.1 Engystomops pustulosus | reverse complement strand
AGGGGGTAGTTATGAGGGGGAGGGGGCAGCTGTGAGCAGCCGGGGGTGCCCTAGGGTTATGCTGCTGTCAGGGGGTAGTTATGAGGGGGAGGGGGCAGCTGTGAGCAGCCGGGGGTGCCCTAGGGTTATGCTGCTGTCAGGGGGTAGTTATGAGGGGGAGGGGGCAGCTGTGAGCAGCCGGGGGTGCCCTAGGGTTATGCTGCTGTCAGGGGGTAGTTATGAGGGGGAGGGGGCAGCTGTGAGCAGCCGGGGGTACCCTAGGGTTATGCTGCTGTCAGGGGGTAGTTGATGCTTTCATCCGTTCTGTAGTTCTCCCCCCTGGAATACATTGTCTTAGGGGAACAATCCTTTCTTGCTGTGTGAACATTACCCCAGATCCATTCCCGGCCCGGCCCGGCCCATCCACATCGCGGCCTCTATCCAGCGCCGGCACTGAACCTGCTCGGCCGGTTTGTGAGTAATAAGAGGTTCTGTGACCCTTGTGTCTTGTTTCGCTTCCTCCTACAATGGTTTCAGCTGATGTTACACTGCACATCCTCTTACACAACCTACACGATGGCTGGGGCCTGACCCGCGCGGACCTGGGGCCTGACCCGCGCGGACCTGGGGCCTGACCCGCGCGGACCTGGGGCCTGACCCGCGCGGACCTGGGGCCTGACCCGCGCTGACCTGGGGCCTGACCCGCGCTGACCTGGGAATGGGGGTCAAATGTTTCTACCACTTTTTTTGTAAACTTTTAACTTTGATTAAAAAAAAGTCCTGGTTTTGTGGATCCGTCCTGTGTGTACGTGTTACCACGGTTATAAACCCGGCAGCATCTCCTCTACTTTCAGTGCATAGTTAGACTGTAAATTGGGCTTGTGACTTGGCTGCATCTGACGTTACTCGATGTATAAAGTAACCGGGAGTCTTATCTTTCTTTCTCTTTGATAGATTACTGTCTGCCCAAAAAAGAGCCAGGGATGTGCCGGGGATCTTTCCTGAGGTGGTGGTACGATGCCGAGACCCAGAGCTGCAAAAACTTTACCTTTGGAGGTTGTGCCCTAAACCTGAACGTCCACATGGGGGAGGAGGAATGTCTGCACAAATGTCAGGGGGTGAAAGGTGAGAAATGTCCTGTGCAATGGAGTATCCCTTTAAGTGCTCTGCCTTTGGTCCCCTTGGTGTCCCTTCTCTGCCTTTGGTCCCCTTGGTGTCCCTTCTCTGCCCTTTGGTCCCCTTGGTGTCCCTTCTCTGCCTTTGGTCCCCTTGGTGTCCCTTCTCTGCCCTTTGGGTCCCCTTTGGTGTCCCTTCTCTGCCCCTTTGGTCCCCTTGGTGTCCCTTCTCTGCCTTTGGCCCCTTGTGTCCCTTCGTGTCTGCTGGGCCCTTTGTTTCTCGCCGCTCTGTGTCCTTCCTGCTTTTGGGCCTCCGTCTCCTGCTGGCCTTGGTGCCCGTCTCTGCCTTTGGTCCCCTGGTGTCCCTTCTCTGCCCTTGCCCCTGGTGTCCCTATTCATTCCTTGGCCTCTGGTGCCCGCCCCCTCTGGTGTCCCCTTCTCGCTTGGGCCCTTCTCTGCTTGGTCCCTATCGTTGTTGTTCCTTCTCTGCCTTTGGGCCCCTCTGCCTTGTCCCTCTCTGGCGCTTTGGAGGCCCCCTGGTCCCTTCTTTCCCCCTCTCTGGCCTTTGGTGCCCGCCTGTTTCCTTCTCTGCCCTTGGGCCTGGTGTCCCTTCTCTACCTTTGGCTGTCCTCTTCTCTGGTGCATTGGGCCCCTTGGTGTCCCTGCTCTGACCGTTGTGTTCCCATGGGTGTCCCTTCTTTCTCTGTGCTTTGGTTCCCCAATTGGTTGTCCCGGCTCATGCCTTTGGTCCCCCTGGTGTCCTCTTCTGGCCTTGGGGTCCCCTTGGGGTCCCGGTTCTTCTCTGTTGCCTTGGGTCCCCTTGGTGTGTCCCCTCTCTCTGGGCCTTTGGTCCCGTTGGTAGTCCCTTCTCGTGCCTTTGTGGGCGCACCCTTCGGTGTTCCCCTTCTCTGCCTTGGGCCCCGTGGTTTCCCTTCTCTGCACCTTTGGGCCCCTAGGGTTATGCTGCTGTCAGGGGGTAGTTATGAGGGGGAGGGGGCAGCTGTGAGCAGCCGGGGGTGCCCTAGGGTTATGCTGCTGTCAGGGGGTAGTTATGAGGGGGAGGGGGCAGCTGTGAGCAGCCGGGGGTGCCCTAGGGTTATGCTGCTGTCAGGGGGTAGTTGATGCTTTCATCCGTTCTGTAGTTCTCCCCCCTGGAATACATTGTCTCGGGGAACAATCCTTTCTTGCTGTGTGAACATTACCCCAGATCCATTCCCGGCCCGGCCCATCCACATCGCGGCCTCTATCCAGCGCCGGCACTGAACCTGCTCGGCCGGTTTGTGAGTAATAAGAGGTTCTGTGACCCTTGTGTCTTGTTTCGCTTCCTCCTACAATGGTTTCAGCAGACGTTACACTGCACATCCTCGGGCCTGACCCGCGCTGACCTGGGGCCTGACCCGCGCTGACCTGGGGCCTGACCCGCGCTGACCTGGGCATGGGGGCCAAATGTTTCTACCACTTTTTTTGTAAACTTTTAACTTTGATTAAAAAAAAGTCCTGGTTTTGTGGATCCGTCCTGTGTGTACGTGTTACCACGGTTATAAACCCGGCAGCATCTCCTCTACTTTCCGTGCATATAGACTGTAAATTGGGCTTGTGACTTGGCTGCATCTGACGTTACTCGATGCATAAAGTAACCGGGAGTCTAATCGATCTTACTCTTTGATAGATTACTGTCTGCCCAAAAAAGAGCCAGGGATGTGCCGGGGATCTTTCCTGAGGTGGTGGTACGATGCCGAGACCCAGAGCTGCAAAAACTTTACCTTTGGAGGTTGTGCCCTAAACCTGAACGTCCACATGGGGGAGGAGGAATGTCTGCACAAATGTCAGGGGGTGAAAGGTGAGACATGTCCTGTGCAATGGAGTATCCCTTTAAGTGCTCTGCCTTTGGTCCCCTTGGTGTCCCTTCTCTGCCTTTGGTCCCCTTGGTGTCCCTTCTCTGCCTTTGGGCCCCTTGGTGTCCCTTCTCTGCCTTTGGGCCCCTTGGTGTCCCTTCTCTGCCTTTGGGCCCCTTGGTGTCCCTTCTCTGCCTTTGGTCCCCTTGGTGTCCCTTCGCTGTCTGCCTTGGGCCCTTGTGTCCCTTCTCTGCCTTTGGGCCCCTGGTGTCCTTCTCTGCCTTTGGGCCCTCCTGTCTCCTGCCTTGGGCCCCTTGGGTGCCCGTCTCTGCCTTTGGGCCCCTTGGTGTCCCTTCTCTGCCCCTTGGGCCCCTTGGTGTCCCTATCTCTTCCTTTGGCCTCGTGGTGTCCCGTCTCCGCCTCCTGGTGTCCCCTTCTCGGCCCCTTGGTGTCCCTTCTCTGCCTTTGGTGTCCCTATCTCTGCCTTTTGGTGTCCCCTTCTCTGCCTTTGGTGTCCCTTCTCTGCCTTTGGGCCCCTTGGTGTCCCTTCTCTGCCTTTGGGCCCCTTGGTGTCCCTTCTCTGCCTTTGGCCCTGTCCGCTCTTTCCCCTCTTCTCTGACTGGTTGTCTCTGTGGCCGCCGTCTCTTTAGTCCGTTATGTTCTGAGTTATTTTGCTGTGTCTTTGGTTTGTTCGCTGTTGCTGGATACTTTAATTAGTCTGTGACAAAACGGGTGCAGATCTGTCCGTCCTGCCTCACCTGAGATGTCAATCGGCCCTTCAGATGTTCCCAAATAATTCTCAGCTGAGCTTGTAGCATTCAAGGGAACTTGTCAGCAGGTTTTACCCCACTAAACTACTACCCCCATCAGGTAGGATATGAAATGTCCTTTCTAGAATTGTCAAATCTCACCAAAAGTCTACTCCAAGGTCCCGCAAATATGACTCTTCTCATACCGAGCTCAGTGGTTGCAGGAGCAGTGTCACTTCAGAAGCCCCTGTCTACTGTGTTAACCCCTTGGCCTTAAAGTCAGCGGGCGCTCCGAGAGGTTAAAGGTAGGAATCTCATCTTTCAGATCACATCAACATTCTGGTTCCGTGAGCTACAGAACTGGACTTACAGGCCAAATAAATGGGCAGATACTGGATCATTATCTTACGTTTCCAAGTATGTAAAAGAAGCGGAGATACAGACGGCAAAAGACGGAGTTGGGAAATGCGAGATAAAGATCCAGTAGCCGCCTGTTATTGTATTTTTGTATAACTTCCTGTATGTCCAGTTTTGAAACTCACGGAAACGTAATATTGATGTCATCTGAAAGATGAGATTCTTGTTTCTTGGTGCTAGAGAAGAAAGTCCCTTCCCCTGTAACCACTAAACTTGACTCGTCTCAGATATGAAACTTTGCTCTGATGCAATATATGACATAGTGCATCCTTCCCCACTTGTATATCCTCCTCCCTCCTTGTCTGCTTTGAGCATGGACAGAAGCTCATTGAGCTGTCAGATGACATAGCAGCTCTATGGAAAAGGAAGGGGAGAAGAGCCGCAGCAGCCGGGCCCCCAAACGCTCACACAGAGGGGTCCCCAATGTCACCTACTGACTGCAGCTGGAAATAAAGTTACTGATTTCTGAAAAGTTTGCCGGGTGTTGGATCCTCTGAGGCTCCTGTGCTCCCTTCTCCTGTAATGTCCTCTCATATCTTGATGTCTTTTATTATTTAGCTGTGAAATCTGAGCAGCCTGAACCCCCCAGTAAGAGGATGGCGTCCCCCAATTCTCTTTCAGGTGAGTTGTCGACTTTTACTTTATCTTTCTGCTTAGACACAAATTAGTCCAGAAAGTGATTCCTTCTCTATTCCTCCAGACGAGTGTTCAGGACCCGGAGTGACCGGCAACTGCAGAGCGGCTTTTCCTCGTTGGTATTTTGATGCGGAGTCCATGTCCTGCCAATCCTTCATCTACGGCGGCTGCGGAGGCTCAAAAAACAATCATCTGTCAAAGGAGGATTGTATCAGCAAGTGTGTGGGTAGGTCTAGTGTTTGGTGTGGTTTGTGGGTCTGGCACGGGAGGGTTGGTGGCCGTGTCTGGAGCAGGTGTGGGTGGGTCTGGCGGGGGTGGGCACTGGGGCGGGTGGGTCTGGCGGGGGTGGGCACTGGGGCGGGTGGGTCTGGTAAACGGGTACTATAATATTACTATTATATACTGAGAAATTTTTTTTTTTTTTTTCTTTAAAGCGCCAAAGCCGGAACCTGCGAAAGTCCATGCCCCGAAAAAAGAAAGCTTTAAAGGTATTTCATAGAATATTTTGAAGCGTCAACACTGAAAGATAATATCAGTACAGGGGATGCACCTACACTTACTGGGATTCCCACCTACCTATGAGAATGAAGACCCCTTACTGGTTTTGCATGTGAAGTGGCATTGCCGTAGTGTTGGATGGAGCAGTAACATTCTGACAAACACTCACACTCCATTCAAACAGGGGTGCGCAGTGTTGGTTGATCTGGTATGAACTTCCAGCTCCAGAAGTGACTACATTGACGGCATAGAAAGTCTTCAGAGAGGCTTCTGTTCAAATCTACAAAACAATCCGACTGAAAGCCTAATTGATGGGCGGAGCCGATGCTTTTCGGTAACGCCATATCCATGGCGATCTATGAGTAAAGGTTAAATGAATGTGCTATCAGTGCAGCCACTTCTGGAGACCCTTACTAGATCTATAGCCACATATTATGGCGGAGGAGCTGTATGTGACACGAGGCTTATCCATGCAGCATCAGTGATCAAGAGAATAGGGGGGGGGGTACATGCAAAACGCAAGGGGGAGATGAAGTGACTGGTGCAACATGTCACATTTACAAGATTTCCATTCCCTTAGTAAATGTGGCACAGCACTGGTGCAGGCAATCTATGCCGGGTCCTGTATATAATCCCTATTCTCCGCCGTGGCCCGACCTTGCTACCTATTTCACCCACTGTTCAAAAAATTGTCACGTAAGAAGCAAAACCCTTAAAAATCTGCATTTGCTTGGCCGTGCACCAGGAATTGTGACTTTCTTGTAAATTGTAAGATGAACCTTCCCGGATGCCTGCGCGAGGCTGTAGATGGGGTCGGATGTGTCAGACTTGTCAGGTGCATGTATACACGTTATTATTCTTCAATGAGGGGGTCGCTTATGTGCTGTTTTGTCTTCTGCTCCCCCCAGATTACTGCGCCGCCCCTGCTGTAACCGGACCTTGTCGCGCTGCCTTTACACGCTGGTTCTTTGACCATGAATCAAGTTCCTGCAAAACGTTCACCTATGGCGGCTGCAAAGCGAACAAGAACAACTACCTGTCGGAGGCTGAGTGTCTGAACATGTGCTCCGGACGCACCGGTGAGGTTATAGTCATAGCAGATCGACGCCTGTAGCTTTTATATTGTTTTGTAGTCGTGAATTGATGCAGCGAATATATATAAATAACTTGTGCTTATCTCTGTCTTAGAAGAGGACGATGACTTTGCTGATCATAGTGTCATGCATCGCCCCATGGCTGGTGAGTTACAATGTACTATATGCTACAGCTAGTGGTATACGGCGCACAGTCATCCTATCCGCATTATATTCACAAAGAATTGTGTGCACATTGCTTCTTCAATGTTCCTATAGAATAGGATGGGCTCTGAATAATTCCTGAAGGTAAAGGAGATGTTTCCATACTCTCTGCGCACCAGTATGAAGTGGCCACATAATCCGCCATTGGTCATATAATTAAACGGAGAGTTTTTCTCTTCCTACCTTGGTTAATGGCACTGGACACCGTGTGGATCATTGACTCTAGCAGGTCCAGGTCTAATTTGTGCAGATTTTCATCACATATTTAAACTCTTTCAAAGCGATGAAGTGACATTCACACATTACTCCATTGATTGGTGACAGCAGGGGACTCCTTGTATCATCAGTACCAGGGTCAGTCTATGACATCTGGACGGCGTATGCTCCATGATGTACAGACTGTGTCATTGAGTGTCCTGCACTCCATACCCCTCTCTACCACATGCCTATAATACGGGAAATGATGTGCTCTCCATATAATATACATATCTCTCTCGTCCTGCACACGATGAGGCGTGTGGTGCGCTGTCATGCTAATGTCTGTCCCTTTCCCCCACAGCTGTGGTTCTGCCCGTCCTCCTCGCCCTCCTGGCGGCCGCACTGATCGGCGTCATGATCCTGTTCTTTGTGAAGGTGCTGAGGAAGAATCAGGAGGCGGCAGGTTTCCGGGCCATGTGGACCCCCATCGATGACAAGGAATGTCTTATGAACAACGCCTACAGCCTGTAGTGCAGGAGGAGGAGGGGAAGTAACAACACTCCATATTATACCAAGGCCTATAATAAAATCTTCTTGTACTGATCACCCATCTCACCCGGCTCTAATGTCATGTAACCCCAGAGGTACCGAGGTCTCCAGCACCAGAATTACACTCCATAACATTGGGAATAGTTCCTCGTGTCCGGTTACCGGATGGGGCCGTGTTCTAGGATTTGGCAGTGAAAAGCGATTACACTCCGTTTTTATAAAAATTTTCTCTTCGATAGTTTTATCTGAATGATAAGTTATATTTTAGTGTCATTTTACTGAACTCTAGATGCCGGTGGGATCGGCTTCTCCCACCATAGCGGGAGGGGGACGTTCTGGATGCCACAGGTGCCTTAGTTAGAAGCCTGAAACTGAAGGATCTCTCCTGTCGGATGCACTGGACTGTATGTGCGAGTTATGGACCTTGTCTTGCTGGAATCTCTGGTCTCTTATGGTCGCGCCTGAGGTCCTGTAAGATTGACAAATGACCGGCGAGACCTGAACTGTTCTCTTCTATGTCTGCGCTAAACTTGATCTCCTCTGTAGAAGGGACGTTCTCCTTACACATCTGTGGCATCTCCTCACTCCAGATTTCGGATTGCTGGACCTGGAGCCTGTGCATGCGCTTCACTGCTGAGCGCTGGAGATGCCATAAATGTCTGATGAGGGATCCCTTTAAGGCTGCTGATTCACAGACAAGTAATTGCCAACTGTAAAGGGAAGGGAATGGCACCTTACCTGTATATAGCACTATGGCCTTATATTCTGTATCCGGGGTGCACACGGTTGTGGTTATAGCAGATAATCTCGTCTGTTCTTGTAGATTTGCAGCTGTTGGTGTCCATGTTATAGTCTGGGTTGTTCAGGTTTATGGGAACACTTTGTCTTTCTTCTAGAAGCGGCGCCTCCCTGTGGATTGTCTGATATTGCAGCTTCACTCTATAAAAGTAACTGGGGCTGAGCTGCAGTACCACACACGACCTGAGACCGGCAGTGGCGCTGGTTCTTCTAATTGTAGAGGATCCGTGTGAAGTAGGACACGACCTCCTGTATCGCTCCTTCCTTCCTACCACTGATTGCTATTCCTGCACAATAGTTTCTATGGTTTTCTAATGTCAGTTTATTGTTGTTTTCTTTGTTTTTTAGTTCTTCTAAATACGAGCGACTTCAATATTTTTTTTTAAACAAATCAGATCTGTTTTATGTGCCTTTCTTTATAAACATTGAATAAAAGATCTACATACAGAACGTCTACTTAGAGGTGTGTGCTTTATATATATCTCCTGAAGGGGGTCTCCAGCAGTGCTCCCCATACAAGGCTACACAGCGTGATACAGTAATAAGACACACAAAGATATAAGCCGAGATACCTAATTACCACCAAAAAAAGTATAAGCCGAGGATGGGAAATGCATTGGTCACAGCCTCCAGTATATAGCCAGCCCACGGTAGTATACAGCCAGCCTCCCCAGTACTTACATACTCTCCTTTGGGTGGTCCTGGTGCTCGGCGTGGCTCCTCTTCGGTCTTTCTGGCAGAGCCGCATCATTCCCTATGATGCAGCTGCTGATGACATCATAGTATGCGCTGTCCGGCAGAACATCAGAGAAGACAGAAGAGGAGCTGCGCTGAGCATCGGGAGCGCCGGAGGGTTAGTATGTAAGTTTATTTTTATTGACTCGTGTATAAGCCGAGGTGAGGTTTTGTGGGCGTAGAGGGGTGCGGGAGTCGACTGGCACGGGGTGTTCCCGGTCCATCTTTACTTTTACATCCTTTTCAAAAACCAGTGAACTTTCTTTTACAATTTTTTTCCTGGGAAAACAATGGCAGGCCTCAATTGCTGTAGTTTCGTCCTGCGGCCATACGCCGGTGCGACAATGGGGGGGCAGCAATCATACGATACATATGGGAAATTTCCCCAATGTGATTACATGTACTGTATGTATGCGAGTAGATTTGTGTATAGAAGTACCATATATACTCGAGTATAAGCCGAGACCCCTAATTTTACCATCAAAAACTGGGGAAACCTATTGACTCGAGTATAAGCCGAAGGTGGGAAATACATTGGTCACAGACCCCCCCCAGGAGTGTACAGCCTGCCCCGCCCCCAGGAGCGTACAGCCCCGCCCCCAGTAGCGTACAGCCCGCCCCGCCCCCAGTAGCGTACAGCCCGCCCCGCCCCCAGTAGCGTACAGCCCGCCCCGCCCCCAGTAGCGTACAGCCCGCCGAGCATTAAAAGAAAATAATAAACTTATATACTCACCCTCCGGTGGCCCTGATGTGCAGCGCTGCTCCCCCCATGTCTGCGTGGCTTGTCTTCAGGCTTCCGCGCCGTCTTCTCTAATTTCGTGCTGGGCGGCGCCATTGTTCTCCCCCGGACGGCGCCTAGTATGACGCGCCACTGCTGACGTCATACTAGGCGCCGCCCTGGGGAACCTATCAGGTCTGTTGGTAAGGATAAGGTCCAGCAGTGCCCCCCCTCGTTGGCTCCAGGACTAGTTGCGACAGGTAATTGTCTTTTGTTGTTGACAAGAACCTGCTGCCTTTGAAGGACCTGCATGTTTCTGCCCCCCAGTCAATATGTGGGTAATTGAAGTCCCCCATGATAAATACTTCACCTTGCTCTGAAAATAAAATTTATTTTCAAAATATATGAAGAAAATCCAGAAACATGAAAATAAAATTTATTTTCAAAATATATGAAGAAAATCCAGAAACAAAATGAGATTCTAAAAGATCAGGAATTTCATTAGTGCAAAGTCTCTTGTAACACAAATACTTCCAGGAGATCGGCTCCTCCTCAGATTGTTATGTGATGGGAGACTCCGTCCTCCGTCTGTCCATGGCCGAGCACAGAGCGAGATTCCATCCCCCGCAGAGTCTCTCCTGGATCCCAGTTACTTAGTCATTAAAAAAAATCAAAATCTACAAAATACTGATTGATAAAATTGCATCTTTTCCCTTCTTGATATGAAACGTCCGACATTTCCCCGACTCTCCGCTGCGCTACCTCAACGAATCAACTCTGGAAGAGAGAAGAGACAGGAGCCGTGAAAGTCTGGATATTATTACATTGTAATTATTGATGGTAGACACCAGAGGGCGCTATAGTCCCAGGACCTGAGGACAGAGGAGTCCAAAGAAAGCAACAAATAAAACATTCAGATAAAATACACAACCCAGCCCAAGGTCACAGGTCACCAGAGGCTTAAACGGAACCTACCACCACAAATTTACCTATAAAAGGTAGATCGGGTGGTAGGTGGATCAATGGGACGTGAGGATAGCTCTTTTAAGGACTAATCCTCACGTCCCCGCACTTTTTTAGTAACTTTTATCAGACTTTTATGCAAATTTTGTTATGCGGCTACTGGCTACTGTCTCATGTAACCTCAGATGCGGCTACTCCACGCCCCGGTAGCCTCTTTTCCCCTCCTACTCACCATCTTCGGCGCGCAGCTCCTCACCCTCGTCCGGCAATCCTGATGTCTGCGCATGCGCAGAAGAGCAGGACCGTGCAGCCCCTGCTTCGGAGCAGTGACCGCGCAGGCCTGCTGTTCTGCGCATGCTCGTAGCTGCGCGCCAAAGATGGTGAGTAGGAGGGGAAAAAAAGAGGCTACCGGGGCGTGGAGTAGCCGCCTCATGTAACCTCAGATGCGGCTACTCCACGCCCCAGTAGCCGCATAACAAAATTTGCATACAAGTCTGATAAAAGTTACTAAAAAAGTGCGGGGATGTGAGGATTAGTCCTTAAAAGGTCTCTCCTCACGTCCCATTGATCCACCTACCACCCGATCTACCTTTATAGGTAGATTTGTGGTGGTAGGTGCCCTTTAAAGGGAATGCGTCACTAGGATTTAGAAAGGATGACAATAATGTCCTGCTACATTCTGCGCTACATGAGGAGTCACAGGGCGGAGAAGAGTCAGATAGACCTGTCAGGGTCTGATACAATGTAGCAATATACAGCAATACAGTTGTATTTCAATACATTGGATCAGCAATCAGACCACTTAGGGTTCCAGTAGCCTAGAGGGCTGGGAAAAAAAAATTTTATGCTTTTCCAAAGGTATGTGTGTCTCACAGGACTTTTTCAGTAATATATAAGAACAAAGTCCCATTTTTGGGGGTGTACTTTGTCTTTGAAACATTATCCCATCAATGCCTTTAAGGTCTTCCCTTAGTTGTGAATTTGCCTCCTGAGTTAGAGGTTGGTACGCCCTTTCACTAACGCTCTACTTAAAGCGTAATTACAAAATCAATAATATTATGATCACATTCCCAGTTCCCCCCACAACCTTTAGTTTTGATCCCTATCAGGTGCTGTTTGGTAAGGATAAGGTCCAGCAGTGCCCCCCCTCGTTGGCTCAGGACTAGTTGCGACAGGTAATTGTCTTTTGTGTTTACAAGAACCGGCTGCCTTGAAGGACCTGCAGTGTTTCTGCCCCCAGTCAATATGGGGTGGAATGAAGTCCCCCATGTAAATACTTCACCTTGCTCTGAAAATAAATTATTTTTCAAAATATGAAGAAAATCCAGAAACAAAATGAGATTCAAAAGACAGGAATTTCATTAGTGCAAAGTCTCTTGTAACACAAACCTTCCAGTAGATCGGCTCCTCCTCAGATTGTTTGTGATGGGAGACTCCGTCCTCCGTCTGTCCATGGCCGAGCACAAGCGAGATTCCACCCCGCAGATCTCTCCTGGATCCCATTTACTTATCATTAAAAAAAATCAAAATCTACAAATACTGATTGTTTAAAATTGCATCTTTTCCCTTCTTGATATGAAATCCGACATTTCCCCGACTCTCCGCTGCTCTACCTCAACGAATCAACTCTGGAAGAGAGAAGAGACAGGAGACCGTGAAGTCTGGATATTATTACATTGTATTATTGATGAGACACCAGAGGCGCTATAGTCCCAGGACCTGAGGACAGAGGATCCACGAAAGCAACAAATAAAACATTCAGATTAAAACATACACAACCAGCCCCAGTCACGGTCACCAGATGGGCTTAAAACGGAACCTACCACCCAAATTTACCTATAAAAGGTAGATCGGGTGTTAGGTGGATCAATGACGTGAGGAGACTCTTTTAAGGACTAATCTCACGTCCCCGACACTTTTTTTAGTAACTTATCAGACTTTATGCAAATTTGTTATGCGGCTACTGCTACTGTCTCATGTAACCTCAGATGCGGCTACTCCCACCCCCTGGTAGCCTCTTTTCCCCCCTCCTACTCACCATCTCGGCGCGCAGCTCCTCACCTCGCGGCATCCTGATGTTTGCGCATCGCAGAAGAGCAGGACCGTGGCCCCCTGCTTCGGAGCAGTGACGCCAGGCCTGCTGTTTCGCATGCTCGTAGCTGCGCGCCAAAGATGGTGAGTAGGGGAAAAAAGGCTACCGGGCGTGCGTACCGCCTCATGGTAATCTCGATGCGGCTACTCCACGCCCAGTAGCCGCATAACAAAATTTGCATACAAGTCTGATAAAAGTTACTAAAAAAGTGCGGGGGATGTGAGGATTAGTCCTTAAAAGGTCTCTCCTCACGTCCCATTGATCCCCTACCACCCATCTCCTTATAGGTAAATTTGTGGTGGAGGTGCCCTTTAAGGGAATGCGTCACTAGGATTTAGAAAGGATGACAATAATGTCCGCTACATTCTGCGCTACTTGAGGAGTCACAGGGCGGAGAAGAGTCGATAGACCTGTCAGGTCTGATACAATGTAGCAATTACAGCAATACAGTTGTATTTCAAACATTGGATCACAATCAGACCACTTAGGGTTCCAGTAGCCTAGAGGGCTGGGAAAAAAAATAATTAAAAGCCAAATCCCTACAATGGAATAACAAACATGTTGGGTTATCATACATAACAGAATCGCACCATTTTCACAAAACACAAAAAATTTACCATATACCAGAGTTCCCCCAAAATGGTCCCTAATTGAAAGTCACTTGTCCCGCTAAAAAGTTACCTTACAAGTTGTAATGATACCCAACATGTTTGTTTATTTCCATCTTAGGGATTTGGCTTTTAATTATTTTTTTTTCCCAGCCCTCTAGGCTACTGGAACCCTAAGTGGTCTGATTGCTGATCCAATGTATTGAAATACAACTGTATTGCTGTATATTGCTACATTGTATCAGACCCTGACAGGTCTATCTGACTCTTCTCCGCCCTGTGACTCCTCATGTAGCGCAGAATGTAGCAGGACATTATTGTCATCCTTTCTAAATCCTAGTGACGCATTCCCTTTAAAGGGCACCTACCACCACAAATCTACCTATAAAGGTAGATCGGGTGGTAGCTGGGCAAATATTAGGACACATCCTAGATTACCAAATGTAGCAGAGCCGAACCTGTCTATTAACTCTTTGGGCTGCGCTATTTTTGCATAGTTATCTTTTGAATTACCATAATTTGCCGGGGAGGAGAGGAATAGCGAATATCAGCCTATAGCCCTGAGACAACACCTAATATAGATCTGTACATTGCTTTATTAACCCCCTTACTGCAAAATATATAGCATTATATGATAGAAAAAGTAGTCAAAGTTTTAAAACTTTTTTCTGTTGCATAATTGATATCAGTATATTGTGATAAAGTTTTGGCTTGATTATGTAAAAAAAATCCTATATGGGGGTAAATTTATGGAAATGCCCCTTTAAGGGTTGAAAATACGTAGTTAACGCAAACCAGGGATGAGGAATAAAATAACTGGGGTGGAGTTTAAAGGGATGATGAAATGGTAATTCATGGGTCAAGACCAATTGCGGCCACTTATCACCTGCCCTATGGATATAGATAAGTTTGCAATATTGAGAAAATCCCTTTAATTCCTTAAAGGAAATCTACCCTTACAATCCCACTTTAAACCCAGGGACATTACTCATAGATCAGGGCACCGGGACTGTGGATCTTCTTATATTGTTATCCATGGCCTCCTTCCTTCTACAAATTATGCTAATGAGCCTGGTGGATCTGGCAGTGGGTGTTACCCAAGCCCCTTCGTGCTGTAGATTCTAGGCTGTTACATTGTTTCCATGCCTCCCTGCCTTATGTGACCTCACACATTCAGAATATAACATCCTGTGAACCTGCAGCCCGGAGGGGCTCTGGTAACTCCCCCAAGAGCACTTCTGACCTAGTAGCATAATTTTGAAGTTGATTGTAGAAGGAATGGGAGCCGAATGATAAATGTGAAGAAGATTGCCACTCTATGCCTGGACCTATGAGTACGTGTCCCTGGTTTATAGGATGGATTTGATGTAGATTAAGTCCACAACCCTTCTTCATATTTGCATTTTTTTTTCACTACCCCTTTCCAAAAGTCATAATTTTCTTTTTCCACCTAGGGTCTGTATCTGGGGGACTAATTGTCCTCCCTGTGTCAAGTACCGTATATACTCGAGTATAAGCCGCAACCCAAGTATAAAGACACGGCCCCTATTTTACCACAAAAACCTGGTAAACCTATATATTTTTACTCGAGTATAGCAGAGTTTGGGTTCTAAGCACATTTTTTGTGCTGAAAAACTAGGCTATACTCGAGTATATAAGGCATTTAATATTTTCCCTGCAATGTTTTGGGAATGTTTTCTAATTCCAGTAGATATGACAAAAATACTGGTAAAAATGTTAAACTTTTACAAAACTTTTAGTAACTTTTTGTAGCGGGACAAGCTGACGTTTCAAATTAGGACCATTTGGGGGAACTCTGGATATGGTAAATTTTTTTGTTTGTGTGAAAATGGCAGATTCTCGTTTGTTAATGTATGATACCCCAAATGTTTGGTTATTCCATCTTAGGATTTTGGCTTTAATTATTTTTCTTAAAAGTTTACATTTTTTACAGTATTTTTTGTCATATCTACTGGAATTAGAAAACTTCCCAAAACATTGCAGGGAATATTAAATACCTTATATACTCGAGTATAAGCCTAGTTTTTCAGCACAAAGAAATGTGCTGAGAACCCAAACTCTGCTTATACTCGAGTAAAAAATATATAGGTTTAACCAGGTTTTTGTGGTAAAATTAGGGGCCTTGGCTTATACTTGGGTCGGCTTATACTCGAGTATATACGGTACTGACACAGGGAAGGACAATTAGTCCCACAGATAACAGACCTTCTGTAGGTGGAAAAAGAAAAAAGTTATGACTTTTGGAAAGGGGTAGTGAAAAAAAAATGCAAATATGAAGAAGGGTTGTGGACTTAAATCTACCATCAAAATCCATCCCTATAAACCAGGGACACGTACTCATAGGTCCAGGCATAGAGGTGGCAATCTTCTTACATTTATCATTCAGGCTCCCTTCCTTCTACAATCAACTTTCAAAATTATGCTAATATGTCAGAAGTGCTCTTGGGGGAGTTACCAGAGCCCCTCCGTGCTGCAGTTTCACAGGATGTTATATTCTGAATGTGTGAGGTCACATAAGGCAGGGAGGCAATGGAAACAATGTAACAGCCTATGAATCTACAGCACAGAGGGGCTTGGGTAACACCCACTGCCAGAATCCACCAAGCTCATTAGCATAATTTTAGAAGGAAGGAGGCCATGGATAACAAATATAAGAAGATACCACAGTCCCGGTGCCCTGATCTATGAGTAATGTCCCTGGTTTGTAAAGTGTGATTGTAAAGGGTAGATTTCCTTTAAGGAATTAAAGGGATTTTCTCAATATTGCAACTTATCTATCCATAGGGCAGGTGATAAGTGGCCGCATATTGGTCTGACCCATGAAATTACCATTTCCATCAGCCCTTTAAACTCCACCCCCAGGTATTTATTACTCATCCCATGGGTTGCTGATTAACTAGCTATTTTCAAAACCCTCTTAAAGGGGCATTTCCATAAATTTACCCCCATATAGGATTTTTTTTACATGAATCAAGCCATAAACTTTATACAATATACATGATATCAAATGTATGCAACATAATTAAAAGTTTTAAAACTTTTGAACTACTTTTTCTTATCAATATAAATGCTATATATTTTGCAGTAAGGGGTTAATAAAGCAATGTAGCAGAGCTATATGAGGTGTTGTAGCAGGGCTATATCTGGAGATGTCGCTATTCCACTCCCTTCCCCGGGCAAATTATGGTAATTCAGAAAGTTATAACTATGCAAAAATAGCGCAGCCTCAAAGAGTTAATAGACAGGTTCGGCTCTGCTACATTTGTATACATAGGATGTTCCTAAATATTTGCCCTGGCAGGAGTCCCCCCCCGCCCGGGTGTTTGCTCTGGCTGTGTAATTCTGGACGCGGGGCCCCTGTGCACACGCCGCGCTCGCTCACCTTATAATTATGTACATGATCTGGTCGGGGTGGGCGACATAAATCCTGAAATAGAAACACAAGACGTCTATGAGATGGGTGCCCGCCTGGCGCAGCGCCCGCCCTGTACATAGAGCCGGCTCACACACCTGTCTCCCCACTGGTGCATGGATCTGTCCTGGAACAGATGGCAAAGGAACAGCCACATACTGATGGTCTCCATCCAAAATATCACCACCACAAACCAGATGGAGGAGAGGAGGAAAAACTCGCACACCATCCTGCCCACAGACCCTGCAAGGAAACACAAGGGTCTCGTTCACTGACAGCAAGCACAGATTTGAAAATGTATAAAAAGATTAAGATAAGAAAGCAACAGGACAATGGGGGTATCAGTGGTTAGCATTACAGCCTTGCAGCACGGTGGCTCAGTGGTTAGCACTGCAGGGTGGCTCAGTGGTTAGCACTGCACCCTTGCAGCGCTGGGGGCCTGGGTTCAAGCCCCAGGGTCAACATCTGCAAAGAGTTTGTATGTTCTCTCTGTGTTTGTGTGGGTTTCCTCCGGGTCCTCCGGTTTCCTCCCACACTCCAAAACATACTGGTAGGAGGATTAGATTGTGAGCCCCATTGGGGACAGGGACTGATTTGACAAGTTCTGCGCAGCGCTGTGTAATCTGTGTGCGCTATATACATAAAGGAATTATTATTATGACAAGAATTAAAGGGATGCGCTCACCAGGTTTAGGGGCCCCTTCAGTATTAAACCAGACAGGAAGAAGTGGGATCAACCGATTTTTAAAGAACCCAAACATGGTGACACTTTCCCTTTAAGGAGGGTATTCCAATTCTAAGCCGTATATTAGTTTTATCAATGTATTTTATGTTATAATTTACCTATTGCGAAATCAACGATCCCAATAATAACCAGAATTCTGCACAACACCTAGAAGGACATTTCTGTAACTAGGGGGTTGTCTGTAAGTCGGGTGTCCTTAAGTAGGGGACCGTCTGTATATTGGATCTGAATTTCACACAAGAATCTGCACTGGTGTGAGACCTAAAGTCAGAAAACAACAATGGCAGCGCATGCGTCCCCCCTCCCCCCCTCCCCCTCAAATATGGGCAGCTGGGGAGGTGCATAGGGGCTTAATATTGCAAGACAGCAGATTTCGGACCCTACCTGAGGCAGCTGGTGGTTCAGTGAGGTAAAATCCCCTTTTAGAATTCCCTCATTTATGTAAAAATCTCCAAAAGTCTCCAAAGTCATTTGATATCGAAGAGAAAAAGAGATATTTTGGCTGATATAAGCTGCAAATAAAGACCCATTTCTCGCTTAGATCTTTGACTGCCCATATCTCCCGGTCTGTAGATCATAAACTACAAGACTGGTGCGACATGGAAGATGAGATTCTTATCTTTAATATGTCACCAGAAGCATTGTATTATATACTATATAACCAGAGAGAGGGGCTTCTGAAGGGAAGTATCCCCTAAAAGTGACTCATCTCATGCAAATATGACTCTTCTCTACCCATTTACACATGAGGATTTTTTGGGGGAGATTGTACATAAAAGCAAAGGACCTTTCATCCCCCCATATGGTGCCCCGTGACATCCAGGCCCTATACCCCGGGCCATATATCAGTATGTGCGGTGGGGTCTGTATGCAGAGAGCGGGGGTCCTGGTACAGTCACCACAGGAGATGGGGGGTCCAGGACTGACCCTATAATAAAGCCCCCGGTAGTTCACCTGTCTATGAGAAGCCGCCCCCTGCAGGAGACCCCTTACAGCCGGTGCCCCGCTCTCACCGTGTCCGCGCACTCCCCAGGCTGCAGGGGCCGCCGTGGACCCCGGAGCCGCCGCCGCCGCCGCCGCCGCCGCCGCTGCAGCTTCTGCTGTGTTTGGCTTCCTCGTCAAGCCCCGCCTCCTGACGTCACGCCCGTATCTTCAGCTGCTCATGACGTCAGTGAGGCGACAGAGGGAGTCCCCGCACCACGTGACCATATACCTAGGGCCACACCCACTCGTCATCACGTGACCGGCTCCCCCCTCCTCCCCTCACAATCGGGATGTATATACCGCTGTATCAGGAGAGTGAACTGGTCACGTGTTGCGGAGACCCCGCTGACGTCATCAGACGATAGTGATATCATAGAGTAGGGGGATGTGTCATGACATCAGCATTACAGATAGTACCCGGCCATGAGCTGTACAGACAGAACAACTGTGGGGACATGTGGGAGCAAACTCTTCAATAACATCTAATAGTAACTCACAAGAGCTTTGGTTTCTTGCTTTAGCTCAGACTAGGGCCCCGTGCACACCTGGGGCCTACATCCGGGGCCCTGCGCACCCCTGGGGCCTACACCCGGGGCCCCGCGCACCCCTGGGCCTAACACGCGGCCCCCGCCACCCACTTGGGCCTACGCCCGGGCCACGCGCCACCCTGGGGACTACACCCGGGGCCCGCGTCACCCCTGGGCCCTACACCCGGGGCCCCCGCGCACCCCGGGCCTACACCCGGGGGGGGGGCCGACGCCACCCCTGGGGCCCTACACTCCGGGCCCTCGCCCCCTGGGGCCTACACCCGGGGCCCTGCGCACACCTGGGGGCCTCGCACACACCTTAAGCCTTGCGCACACCTGGGGCCACCCACCACATCTTATACTGAGAAGAACCTTCACTCATGAAATCCTGGTACATCTGTTCCTGTTCTCAATAAACATGTACACAAGAGCCATTACTGGACCTTTGAAGTTGTGATGGGTCATTCATCACCGAGCCGGCACAAAGTAAACTGTGGGAGCCGGAAGAGCGGATCTTAATGATCCAACTCACGGAGAAGAGCCAAATTTCCCATCACTACTTTGTAGGTCCTCCAAAGGTCCTGAAACTGCAGATTGAAAGCAGCAGAAGGGACACATCCTCCATTCCCCAAGAAGCTGATTCCATGTGGTGACTCCAGATTTGTAGGTGTGCAGCAAGTGCTCTGGGCGGGTCTTTGATCCTGAAGAGCTTTCTGCTCTTTGCAATGAACTGTTCCACCGCCCCTCCCCTCTGCTCTGAGTAACAGCTGTAAATAGCCAACCAAAATCCTGCTACAGTTCGTACTCCTAGCAGAGAGAAGCGGCTGTGGAGTAACAGCACAGAAAGCATTTCAGGCCCCTCCACGAGCTGGATTATAACTTTACTTTTCACAGTCCTGCTGCTAATAACAACTCACCAGTATAATTACACACATCGCCAGGGACAAGGCCTGACACTGTCTTCAGCTTTGTAGGGTCAGAACTGCTGACAGGTCCCCTTTAAAGGACTTTTACACCTCGTAATTGTCGGCAATTTACCATCCAACTTGTTCTGTGCTCACAGATCTGACAGCCCGGAGCCTGGACACTCATTACAGACATAGGAGAGGATTAGGAGACCCCCCCGGGGGTAAGAGTTACCCCAGCAGGTGTGCAGGATGACTTGCGGCAGCGAGTACTGACATCCTCTCACCTGAAGGCGCCACTTGTGTTATTCTAGTCCAACTACCGTACGAGCTGCATAACAAACACCATATACTCAGATCATATCACTGGAACTAAAAGGGAACTAACCTGCCCGTAAGGTCTAAAGGTTTGTATCAAGTCCACAGAATACAAGACAACAATCTGATTTACTTACCAGTCCCTGCTCGATCCCCGAGGTGCGTTCCGCGACTCCAATGCACAGATGCCACAATTCACTTACATCCCGATATCCTGCATGTGTCGCTTCCCTGCTCAGGTCCCCGGAGTTCACCTTCTTCTTCCTGGTGCATGTAAGTGCATTGTCCGTGTATAATGCGCTGTGCGGGGAGTCACTAAGATCCTGAGCCCGATATCCTGCATGTGTCGCTTCCCCGCTCAGGTCCCCGGAGTTCACCTTCTTCTTCCTGGTGCATGTAAGTGCTTGGCTTGCGACACAATTTAAATGTTAAATCCCGTGCCGGATCGATCGACAGCCCGCCCCCCATTTCTGTTGTATGAAAGCTGGCGCCAATGCGTCAAAGTTAAATGCGACGGAAATCGGCAGAATTTCTGCCGATAGTGTGGTCCACGGACCCGTAGTAAATGAGCCCCAGTAAATGG
Organism: Engystomops pustulosus; assembly: GCA_019512145.1. Classification (NCBI taxonomy): domain Eukaryota; kingdom Metazoa; phylum Chordata; class Amphibia; order Anura; family Leptodactylidae; genus Engystomops; species Engystomops pustulosus. The sequence continues at coordinate 681 of WNYA01001670.1, read as the reverse complement.
AGACTGCTGTTTTTGACTCTCCTATAGTATTGAATTGGGTAGCAGGGCAGATGCTCTACCTACAGGCACCTGCTTTCAGCTCGGGGGGCTTTGTTAAAGGGGTTTTCCCACATACAAAAGTTAGGCCCTATGCATGGGATAGGGCCTAACTTGTTGATCAGTGGGGGTCTCAGTGCTGAAAACGAAGGGTCTATCAGATTAATGGAGCGGACGGCTGCGCCATGGAGCTGATGGAGATCAGTGAGCGCGGCGCTCGGCAATTTCCGTCCGTTCCATAGAGGTTGATGGAGCAGAACGGTCACGCGCTGCCGTCTGCTCCAATTATCTGACGGAGTGACGAGAGGTCTGAAAGACCCATTGTTCTTGTGATCAGTGGGGGGCTCAGCACTGAGACCCCCACTGATCAGCAAGTTAGGCCCTATCCCATGCATAGGACCTAACTTTAGTCTGTGTAAAAACCCTCTTGAATGTGGATAATCTTATCTCCTCACAGATATAAAATACTCTGGAGGTATGTGAGAAGTTATTCTTTAGCCTCCTCTCCTTATCGATCAACATTGAACAGGAGGCTTTCATATACACTGCTCACTGCCGGAGAAGAAAGGAGCAAAAAGGAAGACATAGAAGCTTTTTTTCTTTCTTAATAAAGTATATTACAAAGTTTACTATTATCTTCTGCTC
>WNYA01001669.1:43387-63883 GCA_019512145.1 Engystomops pustulosus | reverse complement strand
CCGAGAGACAGGGGCTTGGACAGGCGAAAGCTCGCCTGGCAGTGGACCGCCAGCTCCATCCCAAGATTAGGCAGCCTCAGAGGCATCCATGCATGCTGCCCCTGCTGTTTCCTGTCCATTTTGCCTCCACGATCCTCCACAGCGTCCACCAATGTCTCATTTCAACTCTCTATACCCCAGACGCTGGAGCACGAGAGGATATGCAGCACATCATCCCCTTATCAAACGAGCTGTGTCAGGCAGAATTTTCAGGTGTTTCACCAGATACATAGTGGAACTCAGCCCATCTGTCGCTGCCATGCTGGAGACCTGAAGTTGCAATCATAGCAGCGCAATATGAATGCCCATACTGTCGCTCCTTAATCATTGAAGGCGTCCTCCATTGCTTGCCTCCACATGTCGTCCCCTTATCAAAAGAGCTGTGTCAGGCTCATTTTTCGGGTGTTTCACCAGATACGTTATGGAACTTGGTCACTATATCGCCACCATGCTGTGTTATCAACTAAATATACCGTCAACCTTTTTTTCACATAGGAAATCATTTCACCTCCTTTGGTGAAACCTGAGTCCATTTAGGGTATGTCGCCATGAGACTCTCTAGCCTGCCACTGCTGCCGCTGCCTCTGCATGCCGTCCCCTAAAGTGTCAGGGTCATTTATTGCATGTTTTAGATGCTATCTAGCCTCATTCGGTCACTCTGTCATGGCCATGCTGTTGCCCATAATTTTGGCATAATGGTGCGATTAAGCAGCCTCAGAGGCATCCATGCATGCTGCCCCTGCTGTTTCCTGTCCATTTCCGTGGTGTTTCCATCCTTTTCTGAGGTTCCCAGGTGTTTGTCCAAGCTTCCCTGTGCAGATCCTTGGTCCCCTTGAAAAATGCTCGAGTCTCCCTTTGACTTCAATGGGGCTCGTTATTCGAGACGAGCACTCGAGCATCGGGAAAAGTTCGTCTCGAATAATGAGTACCCGAGCATTTTAGTGCTCGCTCATCTCTAATTATAATGAATCCAGTCCCCTTCTTTCATTCCAAATCGTGATCTTAGTGCTGAGAAAGGCAATAGTTGACCTTCCTCTATTATCTGAGAGACATATCTAATTTCCAATTTCCACCAAAAAGCTCTATCTGGGATTGTCAACATATCTTTTAAATTACGGTTAAGCCATATCAGCGTTTCCTGTATATACCCTTGTAACTGTAATATTTCCTTGAAACCCTTCCAGACTTTATCCATCATTTTACCTAATGTCCAGTTCTTGTATGGCATCCCTTGGATCTTTCTAATAGTTCTAATATTGTTTCCACTCTACCCTCTGTTAACTGGACCATCTTCTTTAGGAAGTTGTTGTCTTTCCACTTCACCAGTCTACCTACTTGTGCTGCTAAATAATATCCCCGAAAAAATGGCACACCAAGTCCACCCTCACCAATAGGTCTATATAAATACATTTTCATTCTCACCCTTTTCCTTCCCCAAATCAGCTTATTTAGAGTTGATACTATTTGTTTAAAGAAGGAAATATCAATCCAATTTGGTGCCGAAGAAAGGATTTGAATTTTAAGGTTTTTTTATTATAATCTTTTTTATTTTTAATTTTACTATTTTTCATACTCCCTAGGGTACTTTAACCCTAGGTTGTCTGATTGATCCTATCATATACTAAAAAACTACTGTACGGCAGAATATGGGGATTTTTACAATGTGCAATCAGGAAGAACCAAGGCTGTCACGGCAACTCCTCGATGACATCAGCGGGAGCGATGATCTTCAACAAGATGGCGGCGCACCGCCTACTTTTTGAAGCCGCCGGCGGATTTGCTGGCGGCCATGTGCGGGTTAACACCCGCGAACGGTGCTAGCTGCGATATGCAGCAAAGAATTAATGGCTAAGGAGAGGGCTCAGCCCGTGAGCCCTCTTCATGCATCCGGAGCCGACATGGTTTGTGAGAGGGTTAAGGCAAACATGTTCGCAGGACCTAAAAGGTTTCTCCTGCACTTCTTAGGCACAACAACAACTTTCTTCATTCAGGAGAGATTGCCTAACAAACAACAGGGTGCATTTTCAGCTTTACCACTTTGTAAATGAGGGATTAAAAGCATCTTAAAAAGGTCCTTTGAGAGACATATTGATTATGGGATGAAACAAATCAGAAACTGAAAAAACAAAAACTATAAATTCTGTAAAAGTCCAAAACAATGACTAATAATTGCAAAGGAAAGTAATCCAACATTATTTTTAACTACATAAATCATTAAAAAAATGTTAAAAAAAGATAAAGTTAGATCTTGTAAAGGAATAATAAAGTGTACGTCTGCTTACAGCATTTTAATCTGGGTGTAAAGGTGAAGGAGAATGAGAAATGGGCCCATCTGTTATATACCTTCTTTATCACCGTCTTTAGCCATAAAAATCTGAAAATTCACCCCTCACTGAACAGCCTGTTTACAACAAAAGTGCAATAGGCAAGCAGCCTGGTGTGAAGAAATCAACTGTAGAAGCAATAATGAGAAAAAGGAATACATACAAGGTATGTCTCTCTTGATCAGGGCCTCCATGCAAGATCTCACCCCGTGGGGTCAAAATGATCACAAGAAAGGTGTGCAAAAATCCCAGAACCACCCAGGTGGACCTAGTGAATGGCCTGTGTTACTGATGTAACAAAAGCTACCATCAGTAATACACTACACTGCCAGGGACTCAAATCCTGCAGTGTTAGACGTGTTCCCTGATGATGTCAATTGATGTAAATTACAGGATTCTCTCATTTTTCTAAGTGGGAGAACTTGGATAATTGGTGGCTTACTAAAAACTTTCCCCCCACTATAATTGCTTTTCCCCCACTAGAATTGACCCAGAGAGCCAAAGGGCTCCCTGGGTCAATTCCCCCCATGCTAGCAAAATCTAGAATTCTTCCTTCCTTGAAATCTAAGGTGTCCATTTTAAATTGGAAATGTTAACTTTCTTTGATTTGTGCTTTAAATCTCTTGAGAATTTTTTTTTGTCAATTGGTTTTTTTGTATTTCGTGTATTTCTGCTTAACAATTCTGTCTCCTTCTCCAGTATCCTTGAAGGTGTAAAAAAATAGTAAAAAAATATATTTTTTAAAAAGTATATAAGAAAAAAACTCAGTTTGCACTGGTAATTCATTTTTTGAGAACACTTCCTTTACATCTTGCATCCATAATATTTTTTCCCTTGATGTTTTATGTTTGCACTGCACAGCTATGTATTAAATCTTTAAAACTTAATAAGTCTCTCCTTGTATTCGTAAAGAACTTAAAGGACACCTGTCATCAGGTCTGTGTCACTTGTCCTGTCACCTCTACCTGTTGGAGCAGCTCACAAGGATGCCATCCCTGCCTTTATCTAGTTATTTCATACATTATTCATTGTAAAATCATCTTTTCTTTATCATATAAATGAGGCTGGTCACATGGTCAGAGGCAGTGATGTCACCCCTGTTACCCCTCCCCTCTCCTCCCCCTGCTCATGTCTGTGTGTAATGTATAGTAAAGCATGGCTAGTGTGTGTGCTGCATCTGCTGACATGCTGCATCCTCCTAATATACATGTGAGAGACACAGACTTCAGCTACACATGAATCTGACATGTTCTGCTGTAACATGGCTGCAGCTTGGAGCTGCTGTATCTCTCCTATACACACACACATGCACACACAGGCTGCAGGGGGCGTGGCCACCAGCACCAGGAAGCACATCATTATACAGCCTCACATCATTATACAGGCTGTCAGTCAAGCACTGGGGTTGTGGCTGTGCCTCCCACTCATGAATAGAGTGGACAGCTTGAATATGCTAATGCTTCATTGGACATTTCACAGGTCATTTGCATACAGCTTTAGGACCTCATTGCTTAGGTTTACAGGCATGTAGAGGGATAATGAAGGGATAGTGGCAATGCTCTCTAATGGCAGTTTATGAAAATATATTTAGTTTAGGGGGGTTATTTTGCATGACGGGTTCTCTTTAAGTTTTCAAAGAGATAGTGTTACCAATATCAATTTTAACTAACTGTATGGCTAATTGAGTAGTCTGTAATTTGGGTTTCTACATTTTTGAAGGGCTTGGTGACAGTGTAAGATTTTAATGAGTGCCAGGGCTAAGAGAATAGAATTTAGCTTAAGGGCACCATCTTTATCTTGCTAAAATATCAGGATATCTAGAGTAAGTGCACCCCATGACTTGAGAGCGGGAGTTTGTCACAGTACTGTAATTAACCTTTCTAGTTCCTGACTTCTTTTAATTTGTTACAATGTTCAGGCACTAGTTGTTTCAGAGAATTTCCATTTTCTTCCATTTTCTTCCATTCTTCCATTTTCCATTTCCATTTTCTTATACCTAATAAAAAGTGTTGTTTTTTATTTATCCTGGCTAAATAACTAACTTTAACTTCAATTAAAGAAATGCTCAGTTGCTATGGCGCTTTCTCCTAACCAACCTTAATTTCTTTCCAAAACAGATTTTTAAAACAATCATTAAAGTACTTATAAATGACCATATTTAATACTTAGAAGCCCACTGTCACATTCGTGCATGCGTCCCCGCGCCCTGGCACTTGAGGAATTAAAGGGCCAGCGCACCGCTAATTGGCACTTGTCACTTCCGGGTTTCTCCATAAAGGTTGGCTGTTCCCATCATTCCCCACCGGGTCTTTGAGCAACCAGCCTTAGAGAAAGCTTCTGTTTTGATTCCCTTGCTCCTGTGTTGATCTTGCATCTCTGCCACCAGCCCTGACTACTTGCCTGTGCCGAGACTGTACACTGTATCTGTACCTTGACCTTGGCTGCCACTGCGGGCTAGTCACACCTGTGGAAGGACCTGGTGGCACCCTGCTGCAGCAAGACCATCCCGCTTTGTGGTAGGCTCTGGTGAAGACCAGGTGCCACTTAGATTGCAGTCCCAGGTGTTGGCTGGTACCATCTCCTGTGGTGGTTCAGGGGGTCCACTGACCCCGTATCCTGACACCCACTTAACCTATCTTAAAACCCACTTTATTTGCTTGGTGTTTATCACCTTATTTGAGTGATTTTTTTTTAGTGTTTACTGTTATATTTTAACATTTTGGGCATGTAGCAAATTTGTGGAAAAAATATATCTTTTTCATCTGGCCAGCAAAGTTTGCCCCAATTGAGCTTTTTAGTGTTGATTTTTCTTATTGCTATTGTTTTTGTGTAATGCCAGAAAAGATGGCATTTAAAAACCTAAATAGAGATGGGTACATCTACTTCTGGTTTGATTTCCGCCATATAAAGGATATGACTTGACCCTGATCCAAACACCTCACTCTTCAAAACAGATATGAGAACGGTCAAAAAATATTGTGGATGAATCACTCCCAAGATACCTAGAACGTAATATAGCATACAGCAGAAAGAAATTAATTTAGTATAAGTTATTGCTTTTTTGATACCATACTTCAGCGTTCATGGCATTTCCCCCAAACATACTGAGATTTGTTGGAGGTGTGGCTCTCGGGAGGCACCTACAGTAAAATGATTTGAAAAATGAATAGAAAATATAGTTCAGATATTGACAAGGTTTGAAATATTTTTTTCATTTGAACTATAATTCAAACTTTGCTTTCATCAAAGAATGCTCCCTTTGCTGCATGGCAGACCTTTGGCATTCTAGTTGTTAATTTGCTGAGGTAACATGGAAAAATTTCAGCCCATGCTTCCAGAAGCTCCTCCCACAAGTTGCACTGGCTTGATGGGCACTTTTTGTGTACAATACGGTCGAGCTGCACCCACAATAGCTCAACAAGGTTCAGGTGCTGGTCACAGTGGGAACGACAGAGAGCTTCAAGAAAAGACAAGATGCCTTTTTTACATCTAAATAACATGTTATAATATAGAATATCTTTGTTTTAAATTCCTTCTTGATTCTATCCCTTCCCTTTCTTGGTTGAACATTGTCTTTTTTCAAAATTATAAACTATATTACTATGTAATAATGGTGGTGCATCCCCAATCTCTATTTATAGAATATATAAAATTATACACTTTATTGCGCTCCCCAAAGTATATAATAGAATAGTATATAATAGTATATAATAATAGTATATAATAATAGTATATAATAGAAGTGTGGCTATCCCACAGGTCCCACATATTTGTCCCACAGGTGTCCTTCTGTTTTCTTATTCTGATGTGATCCTCCATAATATGTCTTTCAAATAGAGATATCCTGAAGCTCTGTCCTGCGCAGCCCCAGCCAGCAGTCACTTCCTAAAACAAAGCACGCTGCGATATGAGGGGTTACATCACCTTTTACTATGGATAATCCTTAGGGGCAAAAAAAGTGTTTCACTAAATGGCAATTTCCTTTGTCAGGGATGACGTTCTTCACTAGTGATGAGCAAACCTGAACTCACATCACTCAGATCTGTGCGAAACATTGCGAGTTTTGGAAGCTCCGTACACATACTTCAGTCACAAGTTCAGGTTGGATTTGGCTCACCCATCCTGTGATGACATCATAAGCTGTCAGGTTCGGAGCTAGCCCGGTTAAGCTAACCGTCAACCGCAGACAGGGACTAACTTCGCCTTAGGCTACATTCACACGATGTATGCCCGCCGTACCGTAGTAGGGCGGGCATACATCGGCACTGCGGAGAGGAGCAGGGGATGAGCCCTGCTCACCCCCGCCCCTCTCCATAGGAAGATACAGCGCACGGCGCCGTATCACGGGAAAAGATAGGACATGTCCTATCTTTTCCCGGGCTACGGAGCGGTACGGTGCCGATCGTGTGCTGCACCGTACCGCTCCTGTACAGGGCTGTGAGCCCATAGAAGTGTATGGGCGGCGTATATCGGCCTTATATACGTCGGCCGTATATACATCCCCCATACATGTGTGTGAATGTAGGCTTAGAGTAAGTGACATTTTTCTTATCCCTGTTTCCCTATTTCTTGCTGCTCTTTATATGGTTTCCTGCTTCCTTGTAAACCATGACAGTCAGATTTATTTATAGTGTATACTATTTTATTTTGCCAACTAACATGTCTACTTAAATGTGGAAAATGTATCACACAGAACGTGTCCTTATGAAAATGATGTAATGACTCATATCTAGTTTTATGCTAAATTGCGAACATTAAAATTGTGTACCAGCAAAATGGAATCTGATATTTTTTGGTTAAAAGAAACATGCAAAACCAGAATAATGACTAAACGCAGTGGAATCAATGAGCACAATACCATTCTACATAAAGTCTGAAAGGCCATAGGACTAACAGTCAATTTGTAATAAAAATCAAACGGGTCATTGTTTTTTTATTCATCTGGAAATAAAGTCTTAGATAAAATTACTTGACTACCTTTCAAATAAGGGTTCTTTGTTTTGAATGTTGAGCTTTACTAAATAGGTTTTAACACATGTAGAAAATCAGAGCATTAGTAATATCTCAAATTAATTGAAATTTTAATAACATTTCTCTTTGATCATAGGGGGTATTTATAATTCTTCTTGCACAAATTTAGACCTAATTGGCATGGGAAAAACTCAGGAGCTGGTTGCTCAAGATTTTGCGACTTTTGTGCTGCTTTTTAGCAAAAAAGTTGCAAATACACTGCACACCCTAGCACTTCAAATGCCAGATTTATTTTGCAGCATAAACCACTATGATAAATGTGAGGTACATACAAGCTCATAAAACATATATCTATTTCTTCAATTGGATGTAAAAAAAAAATAATAATTAGAGATAAAGAACAGACTACCGATGGTGGAGTGATTGAGCCATTAATAACAATTTAAAATCTTTATGACCTTTAGATCACTTTTTATTAGATTTTTATTGGAGGCAAAATGGCAAAAAGTGTCAATTTGGGCATTTAAGTGCTATTTTTCATTACAGGATAACCAGAACAAATGTGGAAGTAACTGGCAGGTATCAGCTATATTACACTGCGTGGGGAGAGTGCTTGGTCCATGAGTTCTCTCCATACTCTCCTACATAATTGGCCAAAAAAAGAAAAGAACAACTCATCATGCAAAAAAGAAAACCCCTTCCAGCTCTATAAACCAAAAAATACATATATATCTTCGAAAAGATGGCAATAATAAAACATATGAGATTTTCTCTATGTTTTTTTTTTTTTCAGTAAATATATATATATATATATATAATAATATATATTATATTACCAAAATTCAGGTTTTCCTGCAGTCACTTTTAACACAAAGTAATTAAAACATTAAATAATGAATTAAAAAATACAAAGCAAGTACCATATGTATATTATTGGAGTCCACGATATGACATGCAAGAACAGAGATTAGTACTGGTAAATCACATCCTGTCTCTTGTTAAGACCCTCCGGAACTCGGGTTTGTAGCGTGAATATCCAGAAGGTTTCTCTATTGAGAAGTTTCCTTCTGTGATCCCCACCCCTGGTAAGACATTTCACTTTCTCTATTACTACAACTGATAGCACTGAACAATCACCATTATGAAAGTTTTGGAAGTGCCGTAATATCAAGGAGACATTTATCGCATCAGCCTTACCGGCATCTGATATGTGATGGCGTATTCTGGCTTTAAGAGAGCATGTGGTGCAGCCTACATACTGAAGATTGCACCTATTGCATGTAATCAGGTATATGACATATGTTGTATTGCAATTAATAAAATTGTATATTTCATATGGTTGTTGTGTACGAGCAGAGCAAAAATGTTTCCTTGGTTCTGCAAAATTGCAGCATGTGCACCTCTTATGTCCACATTTATAGAACCCTTGTACATCAAGCCAACTACCCGATGAAGAATTTTTTGAAAGGTACAAACTTGGTGATAGTTGCATGCCCAATTTTGGTGCCCTTCAAGCCACACAATTAATTTTTTGAGGAAGTGTGGAAACTAAATCGTTATCCATATAAAGTATTGGAAGATATTTGTTGACAATGCGTGTAATTTCTCCATATTGAGGACTATATGTGGTAGAAAATGTAACTTTTTTATGCCTAATGTTCTCTTTTTCTACCAGTAATTTTTTTCTAGGAATTTTTTCAACTATGTTATGCGCTCTATTAAGCATACAGTTAGGATATTCTCTCAGTGATAAATCTTTCTTTTTCTTATTAATTTTGTTTGCTAGAGTAGTGGTATCAGTGCAGTTGCGTTTAACTCTAATCATTTTTTTTTCAATTTTTTTTTATTTTTTGTTTTACAGAATACAAAAATATATAGTTCCAATATTAAAGCTGAACAAAAAAGGTAAACAGCAATTGCATTCCAATTGTTGTATATATACTCACTACATACAATGTTTACTGCACCGCATAAGAGGTAGAAGATGTAAGAAGAAAAAAGAAAGATAAGAAAGAAAAGAAAAAGAGAAAAAATGAAAAAGGATTTTAATTAAATCTTCAGTGCCACCAAATAGATATAAATTAAATTTTAGGCAGTAATCCTTTCATATCCTTGCCATGGCTTCCACAATTCATCAAAATTATAAATCTTTATAATACCTTGTTCCCAAAGACACTTTTCCATTCTCCATGTGGAGTTAACTAAAGAGATCATTTCATTTATAGTTGGGCTAGCCCCTTCCTTCCATTTTTTGACCAGTATAACTCTAGCTGCTGTCAGAATTGTATTAATAAGCCATGTGTTAGATTGGTCAGAAAACATGTTTAGGAGTCGTGCAGGAGGGATATACCTATATCTAGTATGAATCTTAATTAATATCTCATAATAATTAGAACAAAAAGTATTCTTATTAATCCCTCTGGTAGAATTAAGCCAGTCCGTTAACGAAAAAGATCTCCCTAGTTCCTGTTCCCATTTAATCATATAACCAAGTTTCCCTTTGCTGGGAATCCATAAGTTCTTAATAGGCTATTGAGAAATTTAGCTTTTGATGTCAATCTAATCTAAATCTAAATCTAGATGGGTTTGACTCATTATCTCTAGTATCAATAACATTGTTTTTACTTGAAAATAAATAATCTGTACGTGGTTTGCTAGCCACTATGTGCTTGGCTCATTCGAGGGTATGAGTTTTGTAACCCCTGTTTTTAAATCATTCATCTATAGTTCGAATTTCTGTTAGATATGTGTCTGATGTAGAACAAGACCTACGTGCCCTAATATATTCACCCACCGGTAAATTTCTGATGATATGTTTAGGATGACAAGAATGCGCATGGAGAGTCGTATTACCTAAGGTGGGTTTCCTAAAGAGACGGGAAGAAACAGTGTGTGAGGAAATATGGCCTGTTAGAGTGATATATAAGAAATCAGTAGTTACAGTATTAAAATTATGGGTAAACCTGAGGTTTAGGGTGTTATCATTTATGTAATGTATAAAATTAGAAATGTTGGGTACATCGCCAGACCAAACAAGAATGCAATCGTCTATGTACCTTCCGTACCATCGGATAGAGGCAACGAAAGGATTAGAATCAGAGAAAATGTGGAATTCCTCCCACCATGCCATGTAGAGATTGGCTAGGGAGGGGGAAAATTTAGCCCCCATGGGGCAACAAATATGTCAACTGTAACAGTCACCATGTAGTGTACCTCATTAGCTGCACTCACTGTCATATACAATACGTGGGTTGTACAACCAGAAAATTCAAAACACGTCTATATGAGCACATTAAGAATGCAGATAAAACATCTTTCCGCAATGTATCCAATGTAGCCAAACATTTCAAAACTATCCATAATGGTTCTTTCTCATATATGTCAGCTACGATCATAGAAAAAGTTTTTGCACCGAAACGGGGAGGAGACTGGCGCAAAATTTTACTCACCAGAGAAGCTTTCTGGATATTAACTCTGAAAACCAGTCACCCCCACGATTTAAATCTAAGATCTGATCTGATGCATTTTTACTAATATTGTAACTTATCTTGTTGTTACGTTTTCCCAGGGAGTGCTTCTCCTACGTCACTTCCTTATTTCCTTCCCTTGTGGGTGTTTCCTTACCTGTTAAATGTCGACTGTTTCCATATGTGTCCACGCCACTATGACTAAGGAGTAACATCCGAAACGCGTCAATGGCTTTCCTGATCCCATGTGCACATGGCTTTTAACCATACGATTAAAAGCTAGGTTTTAATATGTTTTTCCCAAATATTTTTTGATATTTTTCATTTTTACCCTCTCTGGAGTGCCTGCTTACTTTTTCCATATTGCCTCGGAGCGGCCCGACTCCTTTACTCCCTGCGACTGGTCGGATAGGGCAGCCTTTGGTGTTTGGTGAGCTGAAAATAACATTTTTTTCTTTTGCTATTGAGTCTACAAGAACCCAACAGCCCTTGTTAGGGCTAGAAGAGCGTTAGATTTTATTTTTTTTTGTTTGCTTGTGCCTGGGCTTGCTGCCACTAGTAGTGCAGCTAGTACCATATTGTGAGGAATTTGCAGGGAGACTTGGGAACATTCTATTTAGCTCTTAGTGACACACATATCCATCTCAAACACCTAAGTGGGTGGGACAATTATTAGGGGTTTGATTGAATTAGACACAGTCTGACGATTTTTTTTTTCAAAACTTAAAGTGACTTAAATCCAGTTGTGTGCTGTGCAGTGTAAGTTAGAAAACTAGGCATACAAGAACCCAACGGCTTTCTTTGGGCCACATAGCGTTATATATATATTGTGTTGATTTGCTTTGGCTGGCCTTGCTGGCACTAGCAACAGTACCATATTGTGATGATTGCAGGGAGACTTGCGAAAGTTATATTAGCTCTTAGTGCACACATATCCATCTCAAACACCTAATGGGACAATTATTAGGGGTTTTGATTTGAAAGGCACAGTCTGCTTTTTCTTTTTTTTTCTACTTTATTCTTTTATAACTCAAGTCATCAGGCACAGCACAAATCCAGTTTGTGTGCTGTCAGTGTAGGCTAGAAACTAGCCATACGAGAACCAACAGGCCTTCTTAGGGCTACAATAGCGTTATTTTTTTATTTTGGTGATTTGCTGTGGCTGGCCTGTGGCACTAGTAGTGCAGCTAGTACTCAAATTGTGAGGAATTGCAGGGAGTCTTGTGAAGTTTCTATTTAGCTCTTAGTGACACACATATCCATCTCAAACCCCTAAGTGGGACAATTATTAGGGTTTTGATTGAATTAGGCACAGTCTGCTTTTTTCTTTCTTTTTTTTTTTTTTTTCAAACTAAAAGGTCATCAGGCACAGCACAAAATCCTGTTGTGTGCTGTCAGTGTAGGCTAGAAACTAGCCATACGAGAACCCAAAAGGCCTTCTTAGGGCTACAATAGCGTTATATATTTTTTTTGGTTATTTGCTTGTGGCTGGCCTTGTGGCATAGTAGTGCAGCTAGTATCAAATTGTGAGGAATTGCAGGGAGTCTTGTGAAAGTTCTATTAGCTCTTAGTGACACACATAACCATCTCAAACACCTAAGTGGGACAATTTATTAGGGTTTTGATTGAATTAGGCACAGTCTTGCTTTTTCTTTTCTTTTTTTTTTTTTTTCAAAACTAAAAGTCATCAGGCACAGCACAAAAATCCTGTTTGTGTGCTGTCAGTGTAGGATACAAACTAGCCATAGCAATAGGATAGCATCATTTGTTAAACCACAAACACCAAAATCACAAAAAAAACACACAAAACTTTACAGTTACACTTTATTTTGAAAATGTTGAACCGAGGGCTAGGGTAGAGGACGAGGGGTGGGCATCCAACTACTGCAGGGTCAGAGGCCGTGGTCTGGGTGGGGGTAAGACACCACCGCTGATAGGAGGAGGGGAACACCGAGCTACACTCCTAGGTTCATTCTCAAGTTACTGGGACTGTGGTAGAGCACTGTTGAGGCCAGAACTTCCACCATTGTCCACCAGTCAGTCTTCCACGCAGTCCGCCCATGTCACCGAAATCAGCACTCCTCCAGCACCTCCACCTCAGCCTACTTTCCCCCAGTCTGCCCCCTCCCAGGAAAATTTGTCATTTGAACCAGCATACTCTGAGGAACTGTTTTCTGGACCCTTCCCAGAGTCACAACCACTTGTCCGGTTGTGCGTGAGCTCTTTTCAATGCCAAGTTTTCCACCGGTCGCAGTCTGTGGGTGATGATGACATGTTATGATTTGATGTAGTGGAAGAAGTGTGTAAGAGGTGTTTGGACGATAAGGAGACACGGTTGGTGAATTTGTTGTCAGGCAGGAAGTCCGAGGGGGAGCAGACTGAGGGATCGGAGGATGATGAGGTGACAGACCCCAGCTGGTTGATAGGCCGGGTGAACACGGGCTTCTGAGACGGAGGCGAGTCCTATACCAGAACAGGTTGGAAGAGCAGTGGTGGGTTTCAGACAGAGAGCAGGGCCAGACTGTGCATCAGCGCCAAATGTTTCAGTAGTCAAACTCCCGTGGCGAGGGCTAGATTTTCGGAAGTCTGGAGGTTCTTTAAAGAAACACCGGATGACCGACGGATTGTGGTGTGCAACCTGTGCCACACCAGGATCAGCAGGGGTCCACCATAACAGCTTAACACCACCCGTATGCGCAGACTAAGAATGCTAAAAACCCACTCAATGGAACCAAGGCCTTCACCTCGCGCCGGGCACACCACTGCTTTCTCTCCTCGTGTCATCTGCTGCCTCTGCTAGTCCACCCCTGACCAGGACCCGCGCCCAAACACCTCCCATGCAAAAACCAAACCTTCGCCTCCACGATCCTCAATGTCTCCATGCGCAGCGTTTAGCTGCTACACACCCAGACGCTGGAAGCATAAGAGGAAATACAGTGCAACCCACCTACACACGCCCAAACTCTCAACGTCCAAATCTCCAAATTACTCAGCCTGGGAGATCGCCCTATAGGCTGGTAGAGACCGAGGCCTTTCGCAACCTCATGACGGCGGCCGCTCCTCCGTATTCGGTCCCCAGCCGCCATTACTTTCCTGATGTGCCGTCACAGCCCTGCACCAGCACGTGTCAGACAACATCATCCATGCCCTGAACCAACGCCTTTTTGACAAGGTCCACCTGACCATGGACACGTGGACGAGTGCTGCGGGCAGGGCCATTATGTATCGCTGACGGCACATGGAGGCTGGGACCGAGTTTTACCCGGGGCTGGTCATATACTGCCGACGCCGAGGATTGCGGGGCCTACCTCGATCCAGGTCTCTCAGGCCTACTATGCCTCCTCCTCCTCCCACACACCCTCCTCCACCTCCTCCTCCGAATTACCATCCGTGGGCATGGCGCCATCAATCGGTAGCTCTAGGCACAGCAGCAGTGCGTTGCTAAGCGACAGCAGGCGGTGCTCAAACTGCTGAGCATAGGCGATAAAATGCACACCGCCAGAGCTATTACAAGGCATCACCGAGCGCAGACTGATCTGTGGCTGGCACCGCTGAACCTGAAGCCAGGCATGGTTTGTGTGTGACAACGGCCGTAACCTGGTGGCGGCTCTGCAACTCGGCAGACTGACACATGCGCATGGTCTCATAGTTCAGGCGTTCCTCAAGACATACCCCATCTGTTCTGATTTGCTCACGATGGTGCGCCGCATCTGTGCGCATTTCAGGAAGTCCAGCACAGATGCTGCCACTCTCAGGGCAGCGCAGCGCCGCCTCCAACTGCCCGCTCACCGATGTTGTGCGACGTGCCCACGAGGTGGAATTCAACATTAACCATGTATCCAGAGTTTACCAGTTCAGCTTCCAGACTACGGGGAAGAAGATTCCCTTGTTGATAGCCAAAGCACCCTCAGGTCTGTTTCTCAGCGCATATCGGAGGAGGTGGAGGAGGATGAAGGAAGAGAATTTGGCGAGACAAGAGGGGAGCATGTGCTCAGTCCTTCATTTTCAAGCGTGTATGGGCAGAAGAAGAGGAGTTGGAGGAGTTGGAGGAGGAGAATGGAGAGTTAGGCAGTGAGTGGAGTGAATTTTTGCGCCTCCATTCATCGTCCCCTAGCAAACGAGCTGTGTCAGGCAGAATTGGGTTGTTTTCATGACTTCCACATCAAACTTGTTAACTTGTCGCCACCCTGCTGTGTTATCCACAAAATATACTGGCACACTTTATCATTTACAGATATTAGTTCAGCACTTCTTGCACATCTGTTTACATTCCCTCACCCGCCATAACAAGTTATTACTTATAGAACAGTACTACACTGATCTTATACAAAAGGTTCTTAGAAGTGCAAAGTAATAAACGCTTCTGGCCCCCAGGCCCATTTTGGTGGGAGGAGCAAGAGACAGGGGTTTGGACAGGCGAAAGCTCGCCTGGCAGCAGACTGCAAGCTCCCTCCCAGATTAGGCAGCCTCAGAGGCATCCATGCATACTGCCCAGCTGTTTCTGTCCATTTGCCTCCACGATCGAGAGGCTATACAGCACCATCATCCCCTTATCAAACAAGTTGTGTCAGGCAAAATTTTTGCGTGTTTCCCCAGGTATATAATGGAACTCGGTCCATCTGGCGCCGCTATGCTGGGAACCTGAAGTTGCAATCATAGCAGCGCAATATGGATGCCCATATGTCACTCTTAATCATGGAAGTCGTCTCCATGACTGCTCCACATGTCGTCCCCTTATCAAACGAGCTGTGTCAGGACTCATTTTTAGGTGTTTCACCAGATATGTTATGGAACTTGGTCACTATGTCGCACCAAGCTGTGTTATCGACTAAATATACCGTCAACCTTTTGTTCACATAGGAAATCATTTCAGCGTACTTGCTCACCTCCTTTGGTTCCTCTCTCCACCCATTGGTTTGAAGCTGAGTTCATTTGGGGTATGTTGCCATCCACTCTCTAGCCTGCCGCTGCTGCCGCTGCCTCTGCATGCCTCTCTGTAGTGTCAGGGTCAATTATGGATGTTTTAGATGTATCTAGCCTCATTCGGTCACTCTGTCATGGCCATGCTGTTGCCCATAATTTGGCATAATGGTGTGATTAAGCAGCATCAGAGGCAATCCATGCATGCCCCTGCTGTTTCCTGTCCATTAATGGGTTTCCATCATTTTCTGAGTTTCCAGGTGTTTGGCTAAGCTTCCCTGTGCAGACCCTTGGTCCCTTGAAAAATGGCTCGAGTCTTCCATTGACGTCAATGGGTTCGATATTCGGACGAGCATCGAGCATCGGGAAAAGTTTGTCTCGAATAACGAGCACCCGAGCATTTTAGTGCTCGCTCATCTCTAATAAGTTATTCAGAAGGCCTGCCCCCACCCCACCACCATCATTAACATATATGTTTGTCTAGAGACTCTTGCAGTTGTTTGTTCACACATGACTCAAATTTTCTGATTTTTTGAAGAAAACTCCAAAATACCGGCTCAAACACCTAAGTGGGACAATTTATTAGGGGTTTGATTGAATTAGACACAGTCTGACGATTTTTTTTTTTCAAAACTTAAAGTGACTTAAAATCCAGTTGTGTGCTGTCAGTGTAAGTTAGAAACTAGGCATACAAGAACCCAACCGGCTTTCTTTGGGCCACAATAGCGTTATATATATATTTTGTTGATTTGCTTGTGGCTTGGGCTGGCCTTTGCTGGCACTAGCACAGTACCATATTGTGAGTGAATTTGCAGGAGACTTGCGAAAGTATATTTAGCTCTTAGTGCACACATATCCATCTCAAACACCTAAGTGGGACAATTTATTAGGGGTTTGATTGAATTAGGCACAGTCTGCTTTTTCTTTTTTTTTCTACTTTTATTCTTTTTATAACTCAAAGTCATCAGGCACAGCACAAAATCCAGTTGTGTGCTGTCAGTGTAGGCTAGAAACTGCAATACGAGGAAAGAAAACCAACAGGCCTTCTTAGGGACAAAGCGTTATATTTTATTTTGGTTGATTGGCTTGTGGTGGCCTTGTGGCACTAGTAGTGCAGCTAGTATCAAATTGTGAGGAATTGGCAGGGAGTCTTGTGAAAGTTCTATTAGCTCTTAGTGACACACATAACCATCTCAAACACCTAAGTGGGACAATTATTAGGGTTTTGATGAATTAGGCACACAGTCTGCTTTCTCTTTCTTTTTTTTTTTTTTTCAAAACTAAAAGTCATCAGGCACAGCACAAAATCCAGTTGTGTGCTGTCAGTGTAGGCTAGAAACTAGCCATACGAGAACCCAACAGGCCTTCTTAGGGCTACAATAGCGTTATTTTTTTATTTTTGGTTGATTTGCTTGTGGCTGGCCTTGCTGGCACTAGTAGTGCAGCTAGTATCAAATTGTGAGGAATTTGCAGGGAGTCTTGTGAAAGTTCTATTTAGCTCTTAGTGACACACATATCCATCTCAAACACCTAAGTGGGACAATTTATTAGGGTTTTGATTGAATTAGGCACAGTCTGCTTTTTCTTTTCTTTTTTTTTTTTTTTTCAAAACTAAAAGTCATCAGGCACAGCACAAAATCCTGTTGTGTGCTGTCAGTGTAGGATACAAACTAGCCATAGCAATAGGATAGCATCATTTTGTTAAACCGACAACACAAAAAATCACAAAAAAACACACAAAAACTTTACAGTTTACACTTTATTTTTGAAAATGTTGAACCCGAGGGCTAGGGGTAGAGGACGAGGGTGTGGGCATCCAACTACTGCAGGGGTCAGAGGCCGTGGTCCTGGGTGGGGTAAGACACCACCTGCTGATGAGGGAGGAGGGGAACACCGCAGAGCTACACTTCCTAGGTTCATGTCTCAAGTTACTGGGACTCGTGGTAGAGCACTGTTGAGGCCAGAACTTCCACCATTTGTCCACCAGTCAGTCTTCCACGCAGTCCGCCCATGTCACCGAAATCAGCACTCCTCCAGCACCTCCACCTCAGCCTACTTTCCCCCAGTCTGCCCCCTCCCAGGAAAATTTGTCATTTGAACCAGCATACTCTGAGGAACTGTTTTCTGGACCCTTCCCAGAGTCACAAACCACTTGTCCGGTTGCTGCTGAGCTCTTTTCCAATGCCCAAGTTTTCCACCGGTCGCAGTCTGTGGGTGATGATGACATTGTTGATGTAGTGGAAGAAGTGTGTAAAGAGGTGTTGGACGATAAGGAGACACGGTTGGTGAATTTGTTGTCAGGGCAGGAAGTCCGAGGGGGGAGCAGACTGAGGGATCGGAGGATGATGAGGTGACAGACCCAAGCTGGGTTGATAGGCCGGGTGAACACAGTGCTTCTGAGACGGAGGCGAGTCCTATACCAGAACAGGTTGGAAGAGGCAGTGGTGGGTTCAGACAGAGAGGCAGGGCCAGAGCTGGTGCATCAGCGCCAAATGTTTCACGTAGTCAAACTCCCGTGGCGAGGGCTAGATTTTCGGAAGTCTGGAGGTTCTTTAAAGAAACACCGGATGACCGACGGATTGTGGTGTGCAACCTGTGCCACACCAGGATCAGCAGGGGTCCACCACTAACAGCTTAACCACCACCAGTATGCGCAGACATAAGAATGCTAAAAACCCCACTCAATGGAACCAAGGCCGTTCACCTCCGGCCGGGCACACCACTGCTTCTTCCTCTGTGTCATCTGCTGCCTCTGCTAGTCCACCCCCTGACCAGGACCCCGGCCCAAACACCTCCCATGCAAAAACCAAACCTTCGCCTCCACGATCCTCCAATGTCTCCATGCGCAGCGTTTAGCTGCTACACCCCAGACGCTGGAGCATAAGAGGAAATACAGTGCAACCCACCTACACGCCCAAACTCTCAACGTCCAAATCTCCAAATTACTCAGCCTGGAGATGCTGCCCTATAGGCTGGTAGAGACCGAGGCCTTTCGCAACCTCATGACGGCGGCCGCTCCTCCGTATTCGGTCCCCAGCCGCCATTACTTTTCCTGATGTGCCGTCACAGCCCTGCACCAGCACGTGTCAGACAACATCATCCATGCCCTGACCAACGCCTTTTCTGACAAGGTCCACCTGACCATGGACACGTGGACGAGTGCTGCCGGGCAGGGCCATTATGTATCGCTGACGGCACATTGGAGGCTGGGACCGAGTTTTACCCTGGGGCTGGTCATATACTGCCGACGCCGAGGATTGCGGGGCCTACCTCGATCCAGGTCTCTCAGGCCTACTATGCCTCCTCCTCCTCCCACCCCTCCTCCACCTCCTCCTCCGAATTACCATCCGTGGGCATGGCGCCATCAATCGGTAGCTCTAGGCACAGCAGCAGTGCCGTTGCTAAGCGACAGCAGGCGGTGCTCAAACTGCTGAGCATAGGCGATAAAATGCACACCGCCCAAGAGCTATTACAAGGCATCACAGCGCAGACTGATCTGTGGCTGGCACCGCTGAACCTGAAGCCAGGCATGGTTGTGTGTGACAACGGCCGTAACCTGGTGGCGGCTCTGCAACTCGGCAGACTGACACATGCGCCATGCGTCTCATAGTTCAGCGGTTCCTCAAGACATACCCCAATCTGTCTGATTTGCTCACGATGGTGCGCCGCATCTGTGCGCATTTCAGGAAGTCCAGCACAGATGCTGCCACTCTCAGGGCAGCGCAGCGCCGCCTCCAACTGCCCGCTCACCGACTGTTGTGCGACGTGCCCACGAGGTGGAATTCAACATTAACCATGTTATCCAGAGTTTACCAGTCAGCTTCCTCAAGACTACGGGGAAGAAGATTCCCTTGTTGATAGCCAAAGCACCCTCAGGTCTGTTTCTCAGCGCATATCGGAGGAGGTGGAGGAGGATGAAGAGGAGAAGAATGTTGGCGAGACAGAAGAGGGGAGCATTGCTCAGTCCTTCATTGTTCAGCGTGTATGGGCAGAAGAAGAGGAGTTGGAGGAGTTGGAGGAGGAGGAAATGGAGAGTTAGGCCAGTGAGTGGAGTGAATTTTTGCGCCTCCATTCATCGTCCCCTTAGCAAACGAGCTGTGTCAGGCAGAATTTGGGGTTGTTTTCATGACTTCCACATCAAACTTGTTAACTTTGTCGCCACCCTGCTGTGTTATCCACAAAATATACTGGCACACTTTTATCATTTACAGATATTATTTCAGCACTTCTTGCACATCTGTTTACATTCCCCTCACCCGCCATAACCAAGTTAATTACTTATAAGAACAGTACTACACTTGATCTTATACAAAAGGTTCTTAGAAGTGCAAAGTAAACGCTTCTGGCCCCCAGGCCCATTTTGGGTGGGGAGGAGCCGAGAGACAGGGGTTTGGACAGGCGAAAGCTCGCCTGGCAGCAGACTGCAAGCTCCCTCCCAAGATTAGGCAGCCTCAGAGGCATCCATGCATACTGCCCCTGCTGTTTCCTGTCCATTTTGCCTCCACGATCGAGAGGCTATACAGCACATCATCCCCTTATCAAACAAGTTGTGTCAGGCAAAATTTTTTGCGTGTTTCCCCAGGTATATAATGGAACTCGGTCCATCTGGCGCCGCTATGCTGGAGACCTGAAGTTGCAATCATAGCAGCGCAATATGGATGCCCCATACTGTCACTCTTAATCATGGAAGTCGTCTCCATGACTGCCTCCACATGTCGTCCCCTTATTAAACGAGCTGTATCAGGCTCATTTTTCAGGTGTTTCACCAGATACGT
>WNYA01001669.1:0-43321 GCA_019512145.1 Engystomops pustulosus | reverse complement strand
CCATGCTGGAGACCTGAAGTTTCAATCATAGCAGCGCAATATGAATGCCCCATAATGTCGCTCTTAATCATGGAAGTCGTCTCCATGGCTGCCTCCACATTTCATCCCCTTATCAAACGAGTTGTGACAGGCTCATTTTTCGGGTGTTTCACCAGATACATTATCTATGTCGCCACCAAGCTGTGTTATCGACTAAATATACCGTCAACCTTTTGTTCACATAGGAAATCATTTCAGCGCTTCTTGCTCACCTCCTTTGGTTCCTCTCTGCCACCCATTGGTTTGAAGCCTGAGTCCATTTGGGGTATGTCGCTATGCCACTCTCTAGCCTGCCGCTGCTGCCACTGCCTCTGCATGCCGTCTTCTATAGTGTCAGGGTCAATTATTAGATGTTTTAGATGCTATCTAGCCTCATTCGGTCACTCTGTCATGGTCATGCTGTTGCCCATAATTTTGGCATAATGGTGCGATTAAGCAGCTTCAGAGGCATCCATGCATGCTGCCCCTGCTGTTTCCTGTCCATTTCCGTGGTGTTTCCATCATTTTCTGAGGTTTCAAGGTGTTTAGCCAAGCTTCTCTGTGCAGACCCTTGGTCCCCTTGAAAAATGCTCGAGTCTCCCATTGACTGCAATGGGGTTCGTTATTCCAGACGAGCATTAGAGCATCGGGAAAAGTTAATCTCGAATAATGAGCACCCGAGCATTTTAGTGCCCGCTCATCTCTATATAATGAATCCAGTCCCCTCTTTCATTCCACTTGTGATGCTTATTGCTGAGAAAGGCATAGTTTGACCTTCTCTATTATCTGATATACATATCTCAATTTCAATTTCACCAAAAGCTCTATCGGGGATTGTCACATATCTTTTAAATTACGGTTATCCATATCAGCGGTCCTGTATTACCCTTGTAGCTGTTATGTCCTTGAATCCCGTCCGACTTTATCCTATTTTACCTACATGTCCATTTCTTGTATGGCATCCCTTGGATCTTTCTAATAGTTCTAATATTTTTCCACTCGACCTCTTTACTGGACCTTCTTCTTCGTTTAGGAAGTTGGTGTCTTTCCACTTCATCACCAGTCGACCTACTTGTGCTGCTAAATATATCCCCGAAGAAATGGGCACACCAAGTCCACCCTCACCAATAGTCTATATAATACTTTCTCATTCTCACCCTTTTCCTTCCCACATCGCTTATTTAGAGTTGATACTATTTGTTTAAAGAATAACTATCAATCCAATTTGGTGCCGAGAAAGGATTGGAATTTTAGTTTTTTATTATAATCTTTTTTTATTTTAATTTTTACTATTTTTCATACTCCCTAGGTACCGTTAACCCTAGGTTGTCTTATTGATCTATCATATACACCAAACTAACTGTACGCAGAATGTGGGGATTTTTTACAATGTGCAATCAGGAAAACCAAGGCTTCCCGGAAACTCCTCGATGACATCAGCGGGAGCGATATCGTCAACCGATTGCCGGCGCACCGCCTACTTTTTGAAGCCGCCGGCGTTTTTGCTGGTCGCCATTATAGCGGGTTACACCCGCGAACGGTGCTAGCTGCGGATGCAGCAAAGAAATTAATGGCTAACGGAGAGGCTCAGCCCGGGCCCCTTTCATGCATACGGAGCCGACAGGTTTTGAAGGGTTAAGGCAAACATGTTCGAGCCCGGAAAAAGGTTTCTCCTGCACTCTAGGCACACAAAACTTTCTTCATTCAGGAGAGATTGCCTAACAAACCACAGTTGTGCATTCATTGTAATACCACGTTGTAATGAAGGGATTTAAAGCATCTTAAAAAGGTCCTTGAGAGACATATTATATTATGGGATAACAAATCAGAAACTGAAAAACACAAAACTATAAATTCTGATAAAGTCCAAAAACCAGATATAATTGCAAAAGGAAAGTATTCACATTATTTTTTAACTTACATAAATCATTAAAAAAATGTTAAAAAATATAAAGTTAGATCATGTAAAGGAATAAATAAAGTGTACGTCTGCTTACAGCATTTTAAATCTGGGTGTAAAGTGAAGGAGTAATGATAAATGGGCCCATCTGTTATATACTTCTTATATCACTCTTTAGACATAAACATCGGTAAATTCACCCCTCACTGAAACAGGACGTTTACAACAAATGACAATAGGCAATCAGCCTGGTGTGAAGAAATCAAACTGTAGAAGGCCATTAATGAGAACAAGGAATACATCAAGGTATTCTCTCTTGCATCGGAAGGCCCTCCATCAAGATCTCACCCTGTGTGTAAAATGATCACAGAAGGTGTGCAAAAATCCCAGAACCACCCAGGGGACCCTAGTGAAATTGCCTGTGTTACTGATGTAAAAAAGCTACCATCAGTAATACACCTACATGACAGGGCGCATCACTGCAGTGTTAGAACGTGTTCCATGATGAGTGTCAATTGATTGTAATAACATGATTACTTTCCTCTTTTTTCTACGTGGGAGAACTGGATAATGGTGGCTTACTAATAATTTCCCCCCACTATATTGCTTTTCCCCACTAGAATGACCAGAGAGCCAAAGGGCTCCCGGGGTCCAATTTCCCCCATGCTAGCAAAATCTGAAATTCTTCCTTCCTGAAATCTAAGGTGTCCATTTAAATTGGCAATGTTTTCCTAAAGCTTCTTTGATTTGTGCTTAATCTTCTGAGGGAATTTTTTTTTGTCAATATTGTTTTTTTTGTATTTCGTGTATTCTGCTTAACAATTCGTCTCTGTCGTCCCGTATCGCTTGAAGGGTAAAAAAATAGTAAAAAAATATATTTTTTAAAAAGTATATAAGAAAAAACTCAGTTTGCAACTGGGATTGCTTTTTTGAGAACACTTCCTTACATCTTGCATCCCTATTTTTTCCCTGAGTTTTATGTTTTGGCACTGCCACAGTTGTAAATTAATCTTAAACTTAAAAGTCTGCTCCTTGTATTAGGTAAAGAACTTATAGGACACCTGTATCAGTCTGTGTCACTTGTCCTGTCACCTTTACCTGTTGGAGCAGCTCACAGGATGCCATCCATGACCTGTATCTAGTATATTTCCAAATGTTTATTGATAAAATCATCTTTCTTCTATCATATAAATGAGGCTGGTCACATGGTCAGAGGCACGTGAGTCACCCCTGTTACCCCCTCCCCTCTCCTCCCCCTGCTCAGTCTGTGTTGTAATGTATAGTAAACGCATGGCTAGTGTGTGTGCTTGCATCTGCTGACATGCTGCATCCTCCTAATATACACTGTGAGAGACCCAGACTTCATCTACACCGAATCTGTACATGTTGCTGTAAATGGCTGCAGGCTTGGAGCTGCTTGTATCTCTCCTATACACACACACATGCACACACAGGCTGCAGGGGGCGTGGCCACCAGCACCAGGAAGCACATCATTATACAGCCTCACATCATTATACAGGCTGTCAGTCAAGCACTGGGGTTGTGCTGTGCCTCCAATCATGAATAGAGTGGACGCTTGAATATGCTAATGCTTCATTGGACATTTCACAGGTCATTTGCATACAGCTTTAGGACCTCATTGCTTGGTTTTGTAGCATATAGGAGGGATAATGAAGGGCTAGTGCAATGCTCTCTAATGGCAGTTTTGAAAATATATTTAGTTTGAGGGGGTTTTTGCATGACGGTGTTCTTAAGTTTTCAAGAGATAGTGTTACAAACTCAATTTTAACTAACTGTATGGCTAATTGAGTAGTCTGTAATTGTGGGTTTCTACATTTTTGAAGGGCTTGGTGACAGTGTAAGATTTTAATGAGTGCCAGGGCTAAGAGAATAGAATTTAGCTTAAGGGCACCATCTTTTCTTGCTAAAATATCAGGATATCTAGAGTAAGTGCACCCCATGACTTGAGAGCGGGAGTTTTTGTCCAAGTACTGTGTAATTAACCTTCTAGTTCCTGACTTCTTTTAATTTGTTACAATGTTCAGGCACTAGTTGTTTCAGAGAATTTCCATTTTGTCTTCCATTTTCTTCCATTCTTCCATTTTCCATTCATTTACTTATATTACCTAATAAAAAGTGTTGTTTTTATTTATCCTGGCTAAATAACTAACTTTAACTTCATTAAAAGAGAATGCTGCAGTTGCTATGCGCTTTCCTCTAACCAACCTTAATTTCTTTCCAAAACAGATTTTTAAAACAATCATTAAAGCTTATAAATGACCATATTTAATACTAGAAGCCCACTGTCACATTCTGCATGCTCCCGGCGCCCTGGCACTTGAGGAATTAAAGGGCCGCGCACCGCTAATGGCACTTGTCACTTCCGGGTTTCTCCATAAAGGTTGGTGTTCCATCATTCCCACCGGGTCTTTGAGCAACCAGCCTTAAGAAAAGCTTCTGTTTTGATTCCCTTGGCTCCTGTGTTGATCTTGCATCTCTGCCACCGCCCTGACTACTTGCTGTGCCGGACTGTACACTGTATCTGTACTTGACCTTGGCTGCACTGCGGGCTAGTCACACCTGTGGAAGGACCTGGGTGGCACCCTTTGCAGCAAGACCATCCCGCTTTGTGTAGGCTCTGTGAAGACCAGGTGCCACTATAGATTGCAGTCCCAGGGGTTGGCTGGTACCATCTCCTGTGGTGGTGTCGGGGGTCCACTGACCCCGTATCCTACACCCACTTAACCTATCTTAAACCCCTTTATTGCTTGGTGTTTATCACCTTATTGAGTGATTTTTTTTATGTGTTTACTGTTATATTTTAACATTGTGGGGCATGTAGCAAATTGTGGAAAAAATATATCTTTTTCATCTGGCCAGCAAAGTTGCCCCAATTGAGCTTTTTAGTGTTGATTTTTCTTATTGCTATTGTTTTTGTGTAATGCCAGAAAAGATGGCATTTTAAACCTAAATAGAGATGGGTACATCTACTTCTGGTTTGATTTCCGCCATATAAAGATATGACTGACCATGATCCAAAACACCTCACTCTTCCAAAAAACGATATGAGAACGGTCCAAAAATATTGTGGATGAATCACTCCCAAATACCTAGAACGTAATATAGCATACAGCACAAAGAAATTAATTTAGTATAAGTTATTGTTTTTTGATACCATACTTCAGCGTTCATGGATTTCCCCCAAACATACTGAAATTTGTGGAGGTGTGTCTCGGGAGGCACCTACAGTAAAATGATTTGAAAAAGAATAGAAAAATATAGTTCAGATATTGACAAGGTTTGAAATATTTTTTTCATTTGAACTATATTCAACCTTGCTTCATCAAAGAATGCTCCTTTGCGCATGGCAGACCTTTGGCATTCTAGTTTTAATTTGCTGAGGTAACATGGAAAAAATTTCAGCCCATGCTTCCAGAAGCTCCTCCCACAAGTTGCACTGCTTGATGGGCACTTTTTGTGTACAATACGGTCGAGCTGCACCCCAATAGCTCAACAAGGTTCAGGTGCTGGTCACAGTGGGAACGACAGAGCTTCAAGAAAAGACAAGATGCCTTTTTTACATCTAATAACATGTTATAATATAGAATATCTTGTTTTTAAATTCCTTCTGATTCTATCCTTCCCTTCTTGGTTGAACATTGTCTTTTTCAAAATTATAAACTATTATATGTAATAATGGTGGTGCTCCCCAATCTCTATTTATAGAATAATAAAATTATACACGTTATGCGCTCCCAAAGTATCATATAGAATATAGTATAATAGTATATAATATAGTATATAATAATAGTATTAATAGAAGTGTGGCATCCCACAGGTCCCACATATTTGTCCCACAGGTGTCCTTCTGTTTTCTTATTCTGATGTGATCCTCCATAATATGTCTTTCAAATAGAGATATCCTGAAGCTCTGTCCTGCGCAGCCCCAGCCAGCAGTCACTTCCTAAAACAAAGCACGCTGCGATATGAGGGTTATCATCACCTTTACTAGGATAATCCTTAGGGGCAAAAAAAGTGTTTCACTAAATGGCAATTTCCTTTGTCAGGGATGACGTTTCTCACTAGTGATGAGCAAACCTGAACTCACATCACTCAGATCTGTGCGAAACATTGCGAGTTTTGGAAGCTCCGTACACATACTTCAGTCACAAGTTCAGGTTGGATTTGGCTACCATCCTGTGATGACATCTAAGCTGTCAGGTTCGGAGCTAGCCGGTTAAGCTAACCGTCAACCGCAGACAGGGACTAACTTCGCCTTAGGCACATTCACACGATGTATGCCGCGTACCGTAGTACGGGCGGGCATACATCGGCACTGCGAGAGAGCAGGGGATGAGGCCCTGCTCACCCCGCCCTCTCCTAGGAAGATACAGCGCACGGCGCCGTATCACGGGAAAAGATAGGACATGTCCTATCTTTCCAGCTACGGAGCGGTACGGTGCCGATCGTGTGCTGCACCGTACCTGTCTGTACAGGGCTGTGAGCCCATAAAGTGTATGGGCGGCGTATATCGGCCTTATATCGTCGGCCGTATATTACATCCCCCTACATGTGTGTGAATGTAGGCTTAGAGTAATGACATTTTTCTTATCCCTTTTCCCTATTTCTTGCTGCTCTTTATATGGGTTTCCTGCTTCTGTAAACCATGACAGTCAGATTTATTATATGTGTATACTATTTATTTTGCCACTAATGTTCTACTTAAATGTGGAAAATGTATCACACAGAACGTGTCTTATGAAAATGATTAATGACTTCATATCTAGTTTTTATCTAAATTGCGAACATAAAGTGTGTACCAGCAAAATGGATCTGATATTTTTTGGTTAAAAGAAACATGCAAAACCAGAATAATGACTAAACGCAGTGGAATCAATGAGCACAATACCATTCTACTAAGTCTGAAAGGCCATAGGACTACAGTCAATTTGTAATAAAATCAAACGGGTCATTGTTTTTTTATTCATCTGGAAATAAAGTCTTAGATAAAATTCTGACTACCTTCAAATAAGGGTTCTTTGTTTTGAATGTTGAGCTTACTAAATAGGTTTTAACACATGTAGAAAATCAGAAGCATTAGTAATATCTCAAATTAATTGAAATTTTAATAACATTTCTCTTTGATCATAGGGGGTATTTATAATTCTTCTTGCACAAATTTAGACCTAATGGCATGGGAAAAACTCAGGAGCTGTTGCTCAAGATTTGCGACTTTTGTGCTGCTTTTTAGCAAAAAAGTTGCAAATACACTGCACACCCTAGCACTTCAAATGCCAGATTTATTTGCAGCATAAACCACTATGATAAATGTGAGGTACATACAAGCTCAAAAACATATATCTATTTCTTCAATTGGATGTAAAAAAAAATAATAATTAAAGATAAAGAACAGACTACCGATGGTGGGGAGTGATTGAGCCATTAATCAATTTAAAATCTTTATGACCTTTAGATCACTTTTTTAGATTTTTATTGGAGGCAAAATGGCAAAAAGTGTCAATTTGGGCATTAAGTGATTTATTTTTCATTACAGGATAAACCAGAACAAATGTGGAAGTAAATCTGGCAGGTATCAGCTATATTACACTGCGTGGGGAGAGTGCTTGGTCCATGAGTTCTCTCCATACTCTCCTCATAATTGGCCAAAAAAAGAAAAGAACAACTCATCATGCAAAAAGAAAACCCTTCCAGCTCTATAACAAAAAATACAAAAGTTTATCTTCGAAAAGATGGCAATAATAAAACATATGAGATTTCTCTATGTTTGTTTTTTTTCAGTAAATATATATATATCATATATAATATATATATATATATATACCAAAATCAGGTTTTCCTGCAGTCACTTTTAACACAAAGTAATTAAAACATTAAATAATGAATTAAAAAATACAAAGCAAGTACCATATGTATATTATTGGAGTCCACGATATGACATGCAAGAACAGAATTAGTACTGGTAAATCACATCCTGTCTCTTGTTAAGAACGCTTCTGAGAGGAACTCTTTTTATCTCAAAGGTTCTCTATTGAGAAGTTTCCTTCTGTGATCCCCACCCGTGGTAAGACATTTCACTTTCTCTATTACTACAACTGATAGCACGAACAATCACCATTATGAAAGTTTTGGAAGTGCCGTAATATCAAGGAGACTTTATACGCATCAGCCTTACCGGCATCTGATATGTGATGGCGTATATCTGGCTTAAGAGAGCATGTGGTGCAGCCTACATACTGAAGATTGCACCTATTGCATGTAATCAGGTATATGACATTGTTGTATTGCAATTAATAAAAATGTATATTTCATATGGTTGTTGTGTACGAGGCAAGCAAAATGTTTCCTTGTTCTGCAAAATTGCAGCATGTGCACCTCTATGTCCACATTATAGAACCCTTGTACATCAAGCCAATACCCGATGAGAATTTTTGAAAGGTACAAACTTGGTGATAGTTGCATCCCAATTTTGGTGCCCTTCAAGCCACACCATTAATTTTTTTGAGGAAGTGTGGAAACTAAATCGTTATCCATATAAAGTATTGGAAGATATTTGTTGACAATGCGTTTGTAATTTCTCCATATTAGGACTATATGTGGTAGAAAATGTAACTTTTTATGCTAATGTTTCTTTTTCTACAGTAATTTTTTCTAGGATTTTTCAACTATGTATGCGCTCTATTAAGCATACAGTTAGGAATCTCTCAGTGATAAATCTTTCTTTTCTTATTAATTTTGTTGCTAGAGTAGTGGTTCAGTGCAGTTTGCGTTTAACTCTAATCATTTTTTTTCAATTTTTTTTATTTTTTGTTTACAGAATACAAAAATAGTATAGTTCCAATATAAAGCTGAAAAAAAGGTAAACAGCAATTGCATTCCAATTGTTGTATATATACTCACATACAATGTTTACTGCCCGCATAAGAGGTAGAAGATGTAAGAAGAAAAAAGAAAGATAAGAAAGAAAAAAAGAGAAAAAATGAAAAGGATTTTAATTAATCTTCAGTGCCACCAAATAGATATAAATTAAATTTAGGCAGTAATCCTTCAATCCTTGCCATGGCTTCCACAATTCATCAAAATTATAAATCTTTATATACCTTGTTCCCAAAGACCTTTTCCATTCTCCATGTGGAGTTAACTAAAGAGATCATTTCATTTATAGTTGGGCTAGCCCCTTCCTTCCATTTTTTGACCAGTATAACTCTAGCTGCTGTCAGAATTGTATTAATAAGCCATGTGTTAGATTGGTCAAAAAACATGTTTAGGACGTGCAGGAGGGATATACCTAGATCTAGTATGAATCTTATAATTAATACTAATAATTAGAACAAAAAGTATTCTTATTATCCCTCTGGTGGAATTAAGCCAGTCCGTTTAACGAAAAAGATCTCCCTAGTTCCTGTTCCCATTTTAATCATATAACCAATTTCCCTTGCTGGGAATCACATAGTTCTTAAGGCTATTGAGAAATTTAGCTTTGATGTCAATCTAATCTAAATCTAAATCTAGATGGGTTTACTCATTCTCTCTAGTATCATAACATTGTTTTACTTGAAAATAAATAATCTTACGTGGTTTGCTAGCCACTATGTGCTTGGCTCATTCGAGGGTATGAGTTTTGTAACCCCTGTTTTTAAATCATTCATCTATAGTTCGAATTTCTTTTAGATATGTGTGCTGAGTAGAACAAGACCTACGTGCCCTAATATATCACCCCCGGTAAATTTCTGATGATATTTAGGATGACAAGAATGCGCATGGAGAGTCGTATTACCTAAGTGGGTTTCTAAAGAGACGGGAAGAAACATGTGTGGAGGAAATATGGCCTGTTAGAGTGATATAAGAAATCAGTAGTTACAGTATTAAAATATGGGTAAACCTGAGGTTTAGGGTGTATCATTTTGTAATGTTAAAATTAGAAATGTTGGGACATCGCCAGACCAAACAAGAATGCAATCGTCTATGTACCTTCCGTACCATCGGATAGAGGCAACGAAAGATTAGAATCAGAGAAAATGTGGAATTCCTCCCACCATGCATGTAGAGATTGGCTAGGGAGGGGAAATTTGCCCCCATGGGCAACAAAATATGTCAACTGTAACAGTCACCATGTAGTGTACCTCATTAGCTGCACTCACTGTCATATACAATACGTGGGTTGTACAACCGAAAATTCAAAACACGTCTATATGAGCACATTAAGATGCAGTAAAACATCTTTCCGCAATGTATCCAATGTAGCCAAAACATTTCAAAACTATCCATAATGGTTCTTTCTCATATATGTCAGCTACGATCATAGAAAAGTTTTTTGCACCGAAACGGGGAGGAGACTGGCGCAAAATTTTACTCACCAGAGAAGCTTTCTGGATATAACTCTGAAAACCAGTCACCCCCCCCCCCTTGATTTAAATCTAAGATCTGATCTGATGCATTTTTACTAATATTGTAACTTATCTTGTTGTACGTTTCCAGGGAGTGCTTCTCCTACGTCACTTCCTTATTCTTCCTTGTGGGTGTTCCTTCCTGTTAAATGTCGACTGTTTCCATATGTGTCCACGCCACTATGATACTAAAGTAACATCCGAAACGCGTCAATGGCTTTCCTGATCCATGTGCACATGGCCTTTAACATACGATTAAAAGCTAGGTTTTAAATGTTTTCCCAAATATTTTTTGATTTTTTCATTTTTACCCTCTCTGGAGGCCTGCTTACTTTTCCATATGCCTCGGAGC
The DNA here is from genome assembly GCA_019512145.1 of Engystomops pustulosus. NCBI lineage: Eukaryota > Metazoa > Chordata > Amphibia > Anura > Leptodactylidae > Engystomops > Engystomops pustulosus. Next base: position 32,645 of record WNYA01001669.1, on the reverse strand, counting down.
GGCCCGACTCCTTTACTCCCTGCGACTGGTCGGATAGGGCAGCCTTGGTGTTTGGTGAGCTGAAAATAACATTTTTTTCTTTGCTATTGAGTCTACAAGAACCCAACGCCCTTGTTAGGGCTAGAAGAGCGTTAGATTTTATTTTTTTTTTGTTTGCTTGTGCCTGGGCTTTGCTGCCACTAGTAGTTGCAGTCTAGTACCATATTGTGAGGAATTTGCAGGGAGATTGGGAACATTACTATTTAGCTCTTAGTGACACACATATCCATCTCAAACACCTAAGTGGGACAATTATTAGGGGTTTGATTGAATTAGACACAGTCTGACGATTTTTTTTTTCAAAACTTAAAGTGACTTAAATCCAGTTGTGTGCTGTGCAGTGTAAGTTAGAAAACTAGGCATCAAGAACCCAACGGCTTTCTTTGGGCCACAATAGCGTTATATATATATTGTGTTGATTGCTTTGGCTGGCCTTGCTGGCACTAGCAACAGTACCATATTGTGATGATTTGCAGGGAGACTTGCGAAAGTTATATTTAGCTCTTAGTGACACACATATCCATCTCAAACACCTAATGGGACAATTATTAGGGGTTTGTTTGAATAGGCACAGTTGCTTTTTCTTTTTTTTTCTACTTTATTCTTTTATAACTCAAATCATCAGGCACAGCACAAAATCCAGTTTGTGTGCTGTCAGTGTAGGCTAGAAACTAGCCATACGAGAAACCAACAGGCCTTCTTAGGGCTACAATAGCGTTATTTTTTTATTTTGGTGATTTGCTGTGGCTGGCCTTGCTGGCACTAGTAGTGCAGCTAGTATCAAATTGTGAGGAATTTGCAGGGAGTCTTGTGAAGTTCTATTAGCTCTTAGTGACACACATATCCATCTCAAACACCTAAGTGGGACAATTATTAGGGTTTTGATTGAATTAGGCACAGTCTGCTTTTTCTTTCTTTTTTTTTTTTTTTCAAACTAAAAGTCATCAGGCACAGCACAAAATCCTGTTGTGTGCTGTCAGTGTAGGCTAGAAACTAGCCATACGAGAACCCAAAAGGCTTCTTAGGGCTACAATAGCGTTATATATTTTATTTTGGTGTATTTGCTTGTGGCTGGCCTTGCTGGCACTAGTAGTGCAGCTAGTATCAAATTGTGAGGAATTTGCAGGGAGTCTTGTGAAAGTTCTATTTAGCTCTTAGTGACACACATAACCATCTCAAACACCTAAGTGGGACAATTTATTAGGGTTTTGATTGAATTAGGCACAGTCTTGCTTTTTCTTTTCTTTTTTTTTTTTTTTCAAAACTAAAAGTCATCAGGCACAGCACAAAATCCTGTTTGTGTGCTGTCAGTGTAGGATACAAACTAGCCATAGCAATAGGATAGCATCATTTGTTAAACCACAAACACCAAAATCACAAAAAAAACACACAAAACTTTACAGTTACACTTTATTTTGAAAATGTTGAACCGAGGGCTAGGGTAGAGGACGAGGGGTGGGGCATCCAACTACTGCAGGGTCAGGCCGTGGTCTGGGTGGGGTAGACACCACCGGCTATAGGAGGAGGGGAACACCCGAGCTACACTCCTAGTTTCATTCTCAAGTTACTGGGACTGTGGTAGAGCACTGTTGAGGCCAGAACTTCCACCATTGTTCCACCAGTCAGTCTTCCACGCAGTCCGCCCATGTCACCAAAATCAGCACTCCTCCAGCACCTCCACCTCAGCCTACTTTCCCCCAGTCTGCCCCCTCCCAGGAAAATTTGTCATTTGAACCAGCATACTCTGAGGAACTGTTTTCTGGACCCTTCCCAGAGTCACAAACCACTTGTCCGGTTTGCGCTGAGCTCTTTCAATGCCCAAGTTTTCCACCGGTCGCAGTCTGTGGGTGATGATGACATTGTTAGATTGTGTAGTGGAAGAAGTGTGTAAGAGGTGTTGGACGATAAGGAGACACGGTTGGTGAATTTGTTGTCAGGGCAGGAAGTCCGAGGGGGAGCAGACTGAGGGATCGGAGGATGATGAGGTGACAGACCCAGCTGGTTGATAGGCCGGGTGAACACGGGCTTCTGAGACGGAGGCGAGTCCTATACCGAACAGGTTGGAAGAGCAGTGGTGGGTTCAGACAGAGAGCAGGGCCAGACTGGTGCATCAGCGCCAAATGTTTCACGTAGTCACAACTCCCGTGGCGAGGGCTAGATTTTCGGAAGTCTGGAGGTTCTTTAAAGAAACACCGGATGACCGACGGATTGTGGTGTGCAACCTGTGCCACACCAGGATCAGCAGGGGTCCCCACTAACAGCTTAACCACCACCATATGCGCAGACTAAGAATGCTAAAAACCCCACTCAATGGAACCAAGGCCTTCACCTCCGCCGGGCACACCACTGCTTTCTCTCCTCTGTGTCATCTGCTGCCTCTGCTAGTCCACCCCTGACCAGGACCCCGCCCAAACACCTCCCATGCAAAAACCAAACCTTCGCCTCCACGATCCTCAATGTCTCCATGCGCAGCGTTTAGCTGCTACACCCCAGACGCTGGAGCATAAGAGGAAATACAGTGCAACCCACCTACAACCCCCAAACTCTCAACGTCCAATCTCCAAATTACTCAGCCTGGAGATCGCCCTATAGGCTGGTAGAGACCGAGGCCTTTCGCAACCTCATGACGGCGGCCGCTCCTCCGTATTCGGTCCCCAGCCGCCATTACTTTCCTGATGTGCCGTCACAGCCCTGCACCAGCACGTGTCCGACGCCTCAGAGGCATCCATGCATGCTGCCCCTGCTGTTTCCTGTCCATTTACATGGTGTTTCCATCATTTTCTGAGGTTTCCAGGTGTTTGGCTAAGCTTCCCTGTGCAGACCCTTGGTCCCCTTGAAAAATGCTCGAGTCTTCCATTGACGTCAATGGGGTTCGATATTCGAGACGAGCACTCGAGCATCGGGAAAAGTTTGTCTCGAATAACGAGCACCCGAGCATTTTAGTGCTCGCTCATCTCTAATAAGTATATTCAGAAGGCCTGCCCCACCCCACCCCACCATCTATTAACATATAATGTTTGTCTAGAGACTCTTGCAGGTTTATTGTTTCACACAAATTGACTCAAAATTTTCTGAATTTTCTTGAGAGAAAACTCCAAAAATACAGGGAATACAACGAGAGTAATAAAGTATTATGGGAAGTAGGTTGCTTTTGATAGCACTTATTCTTTCCAGCCATGATAATGAATTTTGTAGTTTTTTTAAACCCTTCCCGACATTTGGCGTAATAGTACTGCATCGCGGGAGGTGCTCTGAATGGGTCAAACTTCCCATTCAGGAGCCGGGGCCAGAAGCTGCGGGTGTTGGCTATATTAGGGTTAGGGTCATTTAAAATGAATCGGACCCACCCCCCCTGCTGCGCGATCCTCCTCCGGGCTGTAACACATTGAGCATGCGCAGCATGTAATACATCTATATTATACTGTGTAATGTGAAGAAAAGCTTGAACAAGTGATCAGTGGATCGCTTGTTCAAGCTAACCTGTAAAAGTTAATAAAAAATGTTAAAAACATTACATAAAAACATTTTTTAATAAAAATAATGAATTAAATAAAGTTAAAGTCCCCTAAACACAAATATTCCCTATACACATGCAATAAAGTGAAAAAAACACAAAATCGCCAAAACCCCCCACATATTTGATATCGCCACGTCCGTAACAATCCGTACAATAACTCAGATACAATATCGGACCCACTCGGTGAACACCATAAAAACAAAACCCAAAAAACATGCCAAAAATGTAAATTTTTCATAAAATCTCTACACAAAAATGTTCTAAAAAGTGATCAAAAAAGTTATGTGTGCCAAAATGGTACTACTGAAAAGAACAACTCAACACGTAAAAAATAAGCCCTAAACTAGCTCTAAAAAAATAGTTGTGTCTCCGAAAAGTTGGCGATGCAAAAACAAATGAGATTTCCTCTATATTAGTTATTATCCATTAAAATTGTAAAAATAAATGAAAAACTATATAAATGAGGTATCACCGTAATCGTAGTGATCTGTAGAATAAAGATGATATAGTATTTTTAGTGTACGACCCCGTACAGTAAACCAAACTTGACAATTTTCTTTTCCCCCATACACTCAAGAGTTAATAAAATCTTATCAATAAGCTAATGACCCACTAAACTGAAGTATTTGTAAAGTGCATCTCATGTCGCAAAAAATAATCCCTTATATGTCCAAATTGCCAAAAAAATAAAGATTGTATAGCCAATAAAAAGTGACAATGCATAATCTGCTCTGAATGGCGCAGCTTCCCTTCGATGTCCTGGCGTGTGCACATACAGCAGGTTACCACCACATATGTGATATTGTTATAAGCAGGAGGGATTGGGTATCAAACTTTGTGGAGTATTTTGGTATTTTATCCACTGAAAATTTGTAAATTTTTTGAAAAACACATTCATTTAGCCAAAAAAATTTTACTTTCAAAATTGCATCCGATTTTGTTTTAACCCCTGTAGAACAATTAAAGGGTTAACAAACGTCATAAAAGTTGTTTTACGTACGTTGAAGGGTGTAGTTTCTATAATGGGGTAATTTATGGGGTTTTACTTTTATTTAGGGCTTTCAAAGTGATTTGAAACCTGAGCAGGACCCTCAATAGCAGGATTTTGCGTTTTTTATGAAAATATGAAAAATCACACCTAACGTTCAAAGCCCCATAACATCCTACAAAAATAAAAGTATGCATAAAAAACCATGTCCACATAAAGTAGACATTCGGTGAATGTTAGTTTTTGTGGATATGACTATGTATGGAAAAAGTAGAACACTTTGAAGTTTTAAAATCAAGAATTTTTCAAAATTTTCACCAAATATCTGATTTTCTCATAAATAAATGCAAAACATACCACCAAATTTTTCAACTAACATGAAGTACAAAGTATCACGAGAAAACAATTTTAAAATCACTTGGATATGTTAAAGCATTCGAAGTTATAACCACAGGGCAAATTTGAAAAAATGGGCCTTGTCAGGAAGGTGAAAAGTGGCTTCGGCATTAAGGGGTTAATAGCGCACCTTCCCTTCAATGCACTGGCGTGTGCCCATACAGTAGTCACCACCACATATGGGGTATTGGCGTACTCGGGAGAAATTGGGTATCAAACTTTATGGAGAGAAAATGGTGAAATGTTTTGAAAAATACATTCATTTAGCCAAAAAATGTAAATTTCAAATTGCACCTGGTTTTGTTTAACCCCTGTGAAACAATTAAAGGGTTAACAAACTTCATAAAAGTTGTTCTACATACATTGAGGGGTGTAGTTTCTTAAATGGGTTAATTTTAATTAGTTTTAGTATTATTTATGAGCAGGTCCCTCAATTTTTATGAAAATGTGAAAAATCGCACCGAAAATTCTAGGCATCATAAAATACATATATCTAACGTACATATCTACAAAAATGAGAGGATGCATAAAAAACCAACACCAACCAAGTAGACATTCATTAAATGTTATTTTTTAAGTTATTTTCTTGTTATGACGGTGTGTCAGGAAAGTGGAAACGAAATTTCAAAAATCAAGACATTTTTCACATTTTCGCTAAATATTCATATTTTTCATAAATAAAGATATCACCCACATTTTTTAACTAACATGAAGTGCAATGTGACACAAGAAAACAACCTCAAAATCACCCGAATATGTTAAAGCATGCCATATAACCACTTACAGGGACACAAGTCAGATTTGAAAAAATGGTCCGTGTCAGGAAGGTGCAAGGTCATAAGAGGTTAAGTCAGTTTGTCCATTAAAAAAATAATAGTGGACAAAGGTTTGCTGGCCAGCAGGAGGAGGAAATCTGAGAAAGTAGTTAATTACGAACCCCTCAACACCTTTATACTTTGTACGTTATGTTTTCAGGTTACACTAATGAGCTCAGTCGTGTAATCAGAGTTTCACATTAGCCTCATTCAATAACATTCATTAAGCCAAAAAAAATTATTTCTCCCTTTTAACTATTTGCTTGAATACTCAAGTTAATTAATAAAGCCTGCAGAAGCAGAGTATAGGGGAGTGGCTTAGACCGCCCTTGAAGCTTACAGCGGTCCGGCTTTCCAAGGCTATGGTAATGCCGTGTTTGCTAGCGGTATGTTCTGATAAACTTAGCAGTTTAACACTGCAATTACTGGGGTAGGGCTTGGGTAGGGTGACAGGTCCTCTTTAAACACTGCTCACCAGAACATGCTATAATGTCTAGGTTAACTATCCAATAAAGTTAAGTTTAACATTTCTGCACACTATAGCATAATGGTTGCCACATTTACCCCAGGTGTAATTCTACAACATTCTACAAGCACCAGGAACAAGCCACAATGGCTGACTTGATAACTACTAATTTGACTGGTTCAGTGTGGTCAGTCTTTAAAGATGCAAGTCCAAGACTTGGAATTTAAAGGCAGCCATGCAACATTTTGATAAATGAGAAGGAAAGTCAAAAACAACAAAATGACTTTAAAAATTGTTGCATGCAAGTCTTAAACTTCCTCCCATCGCCACATAGTGGTCTGGATCTACTAAGAGGCTCCGCCTCTTAGATGATATGGAACCGTTCTATGCCAGGTTGGAGCTGTTTAGACGAAGTCTAACTTGGCAGAGATTGTAGCTATAGACTCTGCCAGTTTTCTGGTGGACACTGAAGTGAATATTGTGGGCTGGGGCATCCCTGTTGACCTCACTCTCACCCTGCTCTCCACTTTGGGCATTTTGGGGTGGAAAAGCTTAAAAACTCTCATGGATAGGTCTTATTGCCTTTCCATCAAATAACTGGCAGAGAAGGCATAGTAACACCCCCCAAATCTCTTGCTGTTACCATTTCAGTCTTCTGTAACAAGTTTTCAGTTAGTGATCAGAAGTATAAATGACTGAATTGCACATGCATTATTATTATTGGTGTAATTTCTTAGTAGATTACCTTGTTCTTTATCATTTCATGATCATTGAAATTTTACTTTCTAGACTTCGCTTTGCTTTTGGGCCATATTATTTCAAAAGAGGCTCATGGCAAAGAATGATTGGCATCGAGCATAATTACAATCAATATGAAGAGAATACAATTGGCTTCCTCATGATTGACCTAGTGATGCTTTGCAGAATAATGAAATGAGTTATGCCAATCACAGATAAAAGCTATCAGTAACTATCAATCTATTTTCTGCTATGAGGAGTCTTCAGCTGCACCTGGAATGTTAAAGGATGTCAGTTCACCTGGAATTTAAAAGTAAAAAGCTATGTTTGGAAATACAATACAACAGTAGATATATGGCAACAATATGGCAAGGTTCACACAATGTGGATGTTGATGCACGGAATGTACCATTAAATATTTGCAGAAAATCCACGCAAGTTGGGTTTTCATGAGGAATACAGGTGGATTTTATTACATATCATAAATATTCATTTTAAATATTTAATTAATAACTTAATGGAAATCGGATAATTTCCACTACAGAAAATTGCCATGCTTTGGCGAAAAGATTTGTAAGTAAATTTATCTTATTGTGCTAACATCTCATAGCAACCCATCCATTCCACACTGACAAAGAAATCACAACATAGATGTACACTCACCGGCCACTTTATTAGGTACACCATGCTAGTAACAGGTTGGACCCCCTTTAGCCTTCAGAACTGCCTCAATTCTTCGTGACATAGATTCAACAAGGTGCTGGAAGCATTCCTCAGAGATTTTGGTCCATATTGACATGATGGCATCACACAGTTCCCGCAGATTTGTCGGCTGCACATCCATGATGCGAATCTCCCGTTCCACCACATCCCAAAGATGCTCTATTGGATTGAGATCTGGTGACTGTGGAGGCCATTTGAGTACAGTGAACTCATTGTCATGTTCAAGAAACCAGTCTGAGATGATTCCAGCTTTATGACATGGCGCATTATCCTGCTGAAAGTAGCCATCAGATGTTGGGTACATTGTGGTCATAAAGGGATGGACATGATCAGCAACAATACTCAGGTAGGCTGTGGCGTTGCAACGATGCTCAATTGGTACCAAGGGGCCCAAAGAGTGCCAAGAAAATATTCCCCACACCATGACACCACCACCACCAGCCTGAACCGTTGATACAAGGCAGGATGGATCCATGCTTTCATGTTGTTGACGCCAAATTCTGACCCTACCATCCGAATGTCGCAGCAGAAATCGAGACTCATCAGACCAGGCAACGTTTTTCCAATCTTCTACTGTCCAATTTCGATGAGCTTGTGCAAATTGTAGCCTCAGTTTCCTGTTCTTAGCTGAAAGGAGTGGCACCCGGTGTGGTCTTCTGCTGCTGTAGCCCATCTGCCTCAAAGTTCGACGTACTGTGCGTTCAGAGATGCTCTTCTGCCTACCTTGGTTGTAACGGGTGGCGATTTGAGTCACTGTTGCCTTTCTATCAGCTCGAACCAGTCTGCCCATTCTCCTCTGACCTCTGGCATCAACAAGGCATTTCCACCCACAGAACTGCCACTCACTGGTTTATTCTTTTTCAGACCATTCTCTGTAAACCCTAGAGATGGTTGTGCGTGAAAATCCCAGTAGATCAGCAGTTTCTGAAATACTCAGACCAGCCCTTCTGGCACCAACAACCATGCCACGTTCAAAGGCACTCAAATCACCTTTCTTCCCCATACTGATGCTCGGTTTGAACTGCAGGAGATTGTCTTGACCATGTCTACATGCCTAAATGCACTGAGTTGCTGCCATGTGATTGGCTGATTAGAAATTAAGTGTTAACGAGCAGTTGGACAGGTGTACCTAATAAAGTGGCCGGTGAGTGTATTTAGTAATAATGAGAATGACACAATTAACCCCTATTTTGGCCTTAATGACGCGGCCCTAATTTTCAAATCTGCCCTGTGACACTATAAGTGGCTATAGCTTTGGAACAATATAAGATATCCAGGGGATTTTGAGATTGTTTTCTTGTGACACATTGTACTTCAAATTAGTTTAAAAATTTGGATGATATCTTTTCTGTTTAGTTATGAAAAAAACTAAATTTGGAAAAATTTGGAAAAATTCTTTATTTTCAAAGTTCTAAATTCTCTACTTTCTCTACAGATAGTCATAGCACCCAAATAAATTCATAACTTACATTTCCTAAATGTCAGCTTTATGTTGGATGTTTTTTTTAAGATTCCACCTATTTTACTAGAATGTTATGAGGCTCAGAATTTGGGTGCCATTTTTAAATTTTTTGGGAAAATCCCCAAAACTAATATTTAGATGGACCTCCTCAAATTCTAATTGACACTGAGAGGCCTAAATAATAGCTAGACTCGTAAATTACCCCATTATGGAAACTGCACACCTCAACGTATGAAAAAGCACTTTTAAGAAGTGGAGAATGGAGGTGTGGTCTACAAATTGTAATATTTTTTGACAATGCATTAATTTTGGGTGGAAAATTAAACATTTGTAATGGATTAAATGAAAAAAGGCTTCACAAAGTTTGATACCCAATTGTGCGCCATGCTATGTCACATTGTACAGGTTATAATCTTTTTTGTTTTTTTATTGTGGACCTATAGGAGCTTATTTTTTTGCCACACGAGATGCACTTTTCTGGTACATAATTTTGGGGCATCTATAGCTAATTGGTGAGATTTTATTAACTCTTTGTTGCTTGAAATGAAAATCATCAATTTTTAGGAACTTTTTTTTGTATCTTTTTTGGCCGTTTACCATACCGTATTTTATTCTATGGGTCTCCACGATTATGAAAAAACCTTATTTATATAGTTTTTTAAAAAAATTCCCATTTTACTGAATAAAAAGTAATTAGGCAAAAATGTAAATTTTAGCATCACTGACTTTCATATACATAACTTTTTTATTTTTCAGCTTACAAATCTGGTTAGGGGTTTATTTTTTGCGAGAAGGATTGTTTTTTTTAGTGGTCTTATTTTGGAGTGCGTAACTTTTTTAAATCACTTATTAGAGCATTTTTTAAAGGGTATTAATTGAAAATTATCCTTTTTTCGCAGGGTTTTTGAGTTTTTTTTTTTTTAACGGGGTTCATTTTGCAGGTACAATAATGATTCTGTTTTATTAAGCAGATTGTTACGGACGTAGAGATACCAAATATGTGGGGGGTTTGTGTATTTTATTCAATTTTACTGAATAAAAACTTATTTGGAGACTATTTTGTTCATTTTAGCTTCACTATATTTTCATATGCATAACTTTTTTATTTTTCGGCTGAAAAATGTGGTTAGGGGCCTATTTTTTGCGAGAAGAGTTGTTATTTTTAGTGGTCTTATTTTAGAGTGCGTAACATTTTTTTTATCACTTTTTAGATCATTTTTTAAAGGTATCAATTAAAAATTATCTTTTTTCGGAAAGTTTTTTGTGTTTTTTTTCTCCCGCATTTACCATGCGGGTCCTGTAATGATTCCATTTTATTATACAGATTGTTACGGATGCGGCAATACCAAATATGTGGCCGTTTTTGTGTGTTTGTGTTTTTTATACTTTATTAATAGAGATGAGCGAACATACTCGTCCGAGCTTGATGCTCGTTCGAGCATTAGCGTACTCGAAACTGTTCGTTGTTCGGACGAATACTTCGCCCGCTCGAGAAAATGGCAGCTCCCGCCGTTTTGCTTTTTGGCGGCCAGAAACAGAGCCAATCACAAGCCAGGAGACTCTGCACTCCACCCAGCATGACGTGGTACCCTTACACGTCGATAGCAGTGGTTGGCTGGCCAGATCAGGTGACCCTGGGATAGACTGGATGCCGCTAGGGAGAGAGCTGCTGCTGGTCAGGGAAAGCGTTAGGGTGTTCTATTAGCTTACTGTTAGGCAGGAGTGATTCTCCAAGAACCCAACAGCCCTTCTTAGGGCTACAATAATGTTATACTTTTTTTTTTTTATTTGCAGCTAGTACCATATTGTGAGGAATTTGCAGGGGGACTTGCTATACCGTTGTTTTAGCTCTTAGTGACACACATAATCCACCTCAAACACCAAAGTGGGAAATTTATTAGGGGTTTGATTTCAAATTAGCACAGTCTGCCATTTAATTTTATTTAACGTTTATTTTTTTAATAACTCAGTGTCATCTCATCTGCATAGTATGTGCTTTCATACTTGGCTAGAAAATAGCCATAGGAGATCCAAACGGCTTACTTACGCCTACAGTAGCGTATATATATTTGATTTCTGGTGATCTGCTGGTGCTGTACTTGCTGCAGTGCATCTACTAGCAAATTGTGAGCAATTTGTAGTGAGACTTGCGACCGCTGTGTTGTTTTGCGCTTAGTGACGCACATATCCATCGCAAAGACGGAGTGGGAAAATTTATTAGGGTTGGATTTCAATTAGGCACAGTCTGCCATTTCCTTTTTTATTTTACGTTTATTTTGTTAATAACTCAGCGTCATCTCATCTGGCATAGTAGTGTGCTTTCATACTTGGCTAGAAAATAGCCATAGGAGAATCCAAACGGCTTACTTACGCCTACAGTAGCGTTATATATATTTGATTTTCTGGTTGATACTGCTGGTGGCTGTACTTGCTGCAGTTGCATCTACTAGCAAATTGTGAGCAATTTGTAGTGAGACTTGCGACCGCGCTGTGTTTTGCGCTTAGTGACGCACATATCCATTGCAAAGACCGAAGTGGGAAAATTTATTAGGGGTTGGATTTCAATTAGGCACAGTCTGCCATTCCTTTTTTTATTTTACGTTTATTTTGTTTAATAACTCAGCGTCATCTCATCTGGCATAGGTAGTGTGCTTCATACTTGGCTAGAAAATAGCCATAGGAGAATCCAAACGCTTACTTACGCCTACAGTAGCGTTATATATATTTGATTTCTGGTGATCTGCTGGTGGCTGTACTTGCTGCAGTGCATCTACTAGCAAATTGTGAGCATTTGTAGTGAGACTTGCGACCGCTGTGTTTTGCGCTTAGTGACGCACATATCCATCGCAAACCGAAGTGGGAAAATTTATTAGGGGGTTGGATTTCAATTAGGCACAGTCTGCCATTTTCCTTTTTTATTTACGTTTATTTTGTTTAATAATAACTCAGCGTCATCTCATCTGGCATAGTAGTGTGCTTTCATACTTGGCTAGAAAATAGCCATAGGAGAATCCAAACGGCTTACTTACGCCTACAGTAGCGTTATATATATTTGATTTCTGGTTGATCTGCTGTGGTGGCTGTACTTGCTGCAGTTCTCTACTAGCAAATTGTGAGCAATTTGTAGTGAGACTTGCGACCCGCTGTGTTTTGCGCTTAGTGACGCACATATCCATTGCAAAGACCGAAGTGGGAAAATTTATTAGGGGGTTGGATTTCAATTAGGCACAGTCTGCCATTTCCTTTTTTTTTACGTTTATTTTGTTTAATAACTCAGCGTCATCTCATCTGGCATAGTAGTGTGCTTTCATACTTGGCTAGAAAATAGCCATAGGAGAATCCAAACGGCTTACTTACCCTACAGTAGCGTTATATATATTTGATTTCTTTTGATCTGCTGGTGGCTGTACTTGCTGCAGTGCATCTACTAGCAAATTGTGAGCAATTTGTAGTGAGACTTGCGAACCGCTGTGTTTTGCGCTTAGTGACGCACATATCCATTGCAAAGACCGAAGTGGGAAAAATTTATTAGGGGTTGGATTTCAATTAGGCACAGCTCTGCCATTTCCTTTTTTATTTACGTTTTTTTTGTTTAATAACTCAGCTCATCTCATCTGGCATAGTAGTGTGCTTTCATACTTGGCTAGAAAATACCATAGGAGAATCCAAACGGCTTACTTACGCCTACAGTAGCGTTATATATATTTGATTTCTGGTGATCTGCTGGTGGCTGTACTTGCTGCAGTGCATCTACTAGCAAATTGTGAGCAATTTGTAGTGAGACTTGCGAGACCGCTGTGTTTTGCGCTTAGTGACGCACATATCCATCCAAAGACCGAAGTGGGAAAATTTTTAGGGGTTGGATTTCAATTAGGCACAGTCTGCCATTTCCTTTTTATTTTTCTTTATTTGTTTAATAACTCAGCGTCATCTCATCTGGCATAGTAGTGTGCTTTCATACTTGGCTAGAAAATAGCCATAGGAGAATCCAACGGCTTACTTACGCTACAGTAGCGTTATATATATTGATTTCTGGTTGATCTGCTGGTGGCTGTACTTGCTGCAGTGCATCTACTAGCAAATTGTGAGCAATTTGTAGTGAGACTGCGACCGCTGTGTTTTGCGCTAGTGACGCACATATCCATGGCAAGACCGAAGTGGGAAAATTTATTAGGGGTTGGATTTCAATTAGGCACAGTCTGCCATTTCCTTTTTATTTTACGTTATTTTTTTGTTAATAACTCAGCGTCATCTCATCTGGCATAGTAGTGTGCTTTCATACTTGGCTAGAAAATAGCCATAGGAGAATCCAAACGGCTTACTTACGCCTACAGTAGCGTATATATATTTGATTTCTGGTTGATCTGCTGGTGGCTTACTGCTGCACAGTGCATCTACTAGCAAATTGTGAGCAATTTGTAGTGAGACTTCGACCCGCTGTGTTTTGCGCTTAGTGACGCACATATCCATTGCAAAGACCGAAGTGGGAAAATTTATTATGGGTTGGATTCAATTAGGCACAGTCTGCATTTCCTTTTTTATTTTACGTTTATTTTGTTTAATAACTCAGCGTCATCTCATCTGGCATAGTAGTGTGCTTTCATACTTGGCTAGAAAATAGCCATAGGAGAATCCAAACGGCTTACTTACGCCTACAGTAGCGTTATATATATTTGATTTCTGGTTGATCTGCTGGTGGCTGTACTTGCTGCAGTGCATCTACTAGCAAATGGTGAGCAATTTGTAGTGAGACTTGCGACCCGCTTGTTTTGCGCTTAGTGACGCACATATCCATTGCAAAGACCGAAGTGGGAAAATTTATTAGGGGTTGGATTTCAATTAGGCACAGTCTGCCATTTACTTTTTATTTTACGTTTATTTTGTTTAATAACTCAGCGTCATCTCATCTTGCATAGTAGTTGTGCTTTCATACTTGGCTAGAAAATAGCCATAGGAGAATCCAAACGGCTACTTACGCCCCAGTAGCGTTTATATATATTTGATTTCTGGTTGATCTGCTGGTGGCTGTACTTGCTGCAGTGCATCTACTAGCAAATTGTGAGCAATTTGTGAGTGAGACTTGCGACCGCTGTGTTTTGCGCTTAGTGACGCACATATCCATTGCAAAGACCGAAGTGGGAAAATTTATTAGGGGTTGGATTTCAATTAGGCAAGCAGTCTGCCATTTCCTTTTTATTTTACGTTTATTTTTTAATACCTCAGCGTCATCTCATCTGGCATAGTAGTGTGCTTCATACTGGCTAGAAAATAGCCATAGGAGAATCCAAACGGCTTACTTACGCCTACAGTAGCGTTATATATATTTGATTTCTGGTTGATCTGCTGGTGGCTGTACTTGCTGCAGTGCATCTACTAGCAAATTGTGAGCAATTTGTAGTGAGACTTGCGAACCGCTGTGTTTTGCGCTTAGTGACGCACATATCCATTGCAAAGACCGAAGTGGGAAAATTTATTAGGGGTTGGATTTCAATTAGGCACAGTCTGCCATTTCCTTTTATTTTACGTTTATTTTGTTTAATAACTCAGCGTCATCTCATCTGGCAATAGTAGTGTGCTTTCATACTTGGCTAGAAAATAGCCATAGGAGAATCCAAACGGCTTACTTACGCTACAGTGCGTTATATATATTTGATTTCTGGTTGATCTGCTGGTGGCTGTACTTGCTGCAGTGCATCTACTAGCAAATTGTGAGCAATTTGTAGTGAGACTTGCGACCGCTGTGTTTTGCGTTTAGTGACGCACATATCCATTGCAAAGACCGAAGTGGGAAAATTTATTAGGGGTTGGATTTCAATTAGGCACAGTCTGCCATTTCCTTTTTTATTTACGTTTATTTTGTTAATAACTCAGCGTCATCTCATCTGCATAGTAGTGTGCTTTCATACTTGGCTAGAAAATAAGCCATAGAGAATCCAAACGGTTACTTACGCCTACAGTAGCGTTATATATTTGATTTCTGGTGATCTGCTGGTGGCTGTACTTGCTGCAGTGCAATCTACTAGCAATTGTGAGCAATTTGTAGTAGAGACTTGCGACCGCTGTGTTTTGCGCTTAGTGACGCACATATCCATTGCAAAGACCGAAGTGGGAAAATTTATATGGGTTGGATTTCAATTAGCACAGTCTGCCATTTCCTTTTTATTTTACGTTTATTTTGTTTAATAACTCAGCGTCATCTCATCGCATAGTAGTGTGCTTTCATACTTGGCTAGAAAATAGCCATAGGAGATCCAACGGCTTACTTACGCCTACAGTGTTTATATATTTTATTTCTGGTTGATCTGCTGGTGGCTGTACTTGCTGCAGTGCATCTACTAGCAATTGTGAGCAATTTGTAGTGAGACTTGCGACCGCTGTGTTTTGCGCTTAGTGACGCACTATCCATTGCAAAGACCGAAGTGGGAATTTATTAGGGGTTGGATTCAATTAGGCACAGTCTGCCATTTCCTTTTTTATTTACGTTTATTTTGTTTAATCACTCATCTCATCTCTGGCATGTATGTGCTTTCATACTTGGCTAGAAAAAATACCATAGAGAATCCAAACGGCTTACTTACGCCTACAGTACGTTATATATATTTGATTTCTGGTTGATCTGCTGGTGGCTGTACTTGCTGCAGTGCATCTACTAGCAATTGTGAGCAATTTGTAGTGAGACTTGCGACCGCGGGTTTTGCGCTTAGTGACGCACATATCCATTGCAAAGACCGAAGTGGGAAAATTTATTAGGGGTTGATTCAATTAGGCCAACGTTGCCATTTCCTTTTTTATTTTACGTTTTTTTTTTAATAACTCAGCGTCATCTCATTGGCATAGTTAGTGTGCTTTATCTGGCTAGAAATAGCCATAGCAATAGGATAGCATCGTTTGGTTTTAAACAACTAAAAAACAAAGAAAACAAAAAACACAAAAAAAATTTTAAAAAAATTAAAGTTATAACTCTCATTTTTAAAATGTTTAAACCCGAGGGCTAGGGGTAAGGGAGGACGAGGGCGGGGACGTGTGGGCGTCCAACTACTGCAGGGGTCAGAGGCCGTGGTCCTGGGCGGGGTGAGACACCACTGCTTATGAGGGAGCAGGGGAACGCCGCCAGAGCTACACTCCCTAGTTTTCATGGCTGAAGTTACTGGGGCTCGTGGTAGAGAGCACTGTTGAGGCCAGAACAGTGCGAACAGGTGATGTCGTGGTATGCCGACAATGCTTCGAGCATTTGTCCCAGTCAGTCTTCCACGCAGTCCACCCATGTCACCGAAATCGCCACTCCTCCAGCTCCTGCACCTCAGCCTCCTCCCCTCCCCCCCAGTCTGCCCCCCCCAGGAAATTTGGCCTTTGAACGGCATACTATGAGGAATGTTTTCTGGACCCTTCCCACACTCACAAACCACTGTCCGGTTGCTGCTGAGCAATTTTCCGATGCCCAGGTTTTCCACCAGTCACAGTCTGTGGGTGATGATGACCTTTTGACGTAGTGGAAAAGGTGTGTGTAAGAGGTGTCCGACGATGAGGAGACACGGTTGTCAGACAGTGGGGAAGTTGTTGTCAGGGCACGAAGTCCGAGGGGGGAGCAGACGGAGGGATCGGAGGATGAATGAGTGACAGACCCACTGGGTTGATAGGCCGGGTGAACACAGTGCTTCTGAGACGGAGGAGAGTCCTCGACCAGAACAGGTTGGAAGAGCAGTGGTGGGGCCGAGACGGAAGGCAGGGCCAGAGCTGGTGCAATCAGCGCCAAATGTGTCAACTAGTGAAGCTCCTGTGGCGAGGCTCTTGCGGCGAGGGCTAGATTTCAGAAGTCTGGAGGTTCTTTAAGGAAACACCGGATTAACCGCCGACTGTGGGTGGCAACATTTGCCAAACCAGGCTCAGCAGGGGTTCCACACTACTAGCTTAACTACACCAGTATGCGCAGCATATAATGCTAAACACCCCCACTCAATGGGCACAAGCCCGTCACCTCCGGCCGTGCACCCACTGCTCCTGTCCTTCCCCTGTGTCATCTGATAGTCACCCCTGCCCAGGACCCTGCCCACAAAAAACCCCACATCGTCGCCTCCCCACGATCCTCCACAGCATCCACCAGCGTCAGCTCTCCATACCCCAGATGCTGGAGCGGAAAACGCAAATATGAGTGCAACCCGAGCCAAGCCCTTAATGTCCACATCTCCAGATTGCTTGAGCCTGGAGATGCGCCCATAGGCTCAGTAGAGAGACCGAGGTATTTCGCAACCTCATGGCGCGGCCGCCCCCTCGGTATTTGGTCCCCACCGCCACTACTTTTCCCGATGTGCCGTCCAGCCCTGCACCAGCACGTGTCAGACAACATCTCCGTGCCCTGACCAACGCCGTTTCTGACAAGGTCCACTGACCACGGACACGTGGACGAGTGCTTGCCGTTGCAGGGCCACTATATATCGCTGACGGCACTTGGGTTAACTTGGGAGGGGGGGACCGAGTCTGACCCTGCGGCTGGTCATATACTGCCGACGCCGAGGATTGCGGGCCTACCCCTCGATCAGGTGTTTCAGGCCTACTATGCCCTCCTCCTCCCACCCCCTCCTCCCCTCTCCTCCGAACTACCATCCGTGCATGGCGCCTCAGTTGTTGCTCTAGGCACAGCAGCAGTGCCGTCGCTAAGCGACAGCAGGCGTGCTCAACTGCTGAGCCTAGGCGATAAAAGGCACACCGCCCAAGACGCTATTACAGGGCATCACGGCGCAGACTGATCTGTGGCTGGCACCCGCTGAACCTGAAGCCAGGCATGGTTGTGTGTGACAACGGCCGTAACCTGTGGCGGCTTGCAACTCGGCAGACTGACACATGTGCCATGCCTGGCCCATGTGTTAATCTGAAGTTCAGCGTTTCCTCAAGATGTACCCCAATCTGTCTGATTTGCTCACGAAGGTTGCGCCGCATCTGTGCGCATTTCAGGAAGTCCCAGCACAGATGCTGCCACTCTCAGGGCAGCGCAGCGCGGCCTCCAACCTGCCCGCTCACCGACTGTTGTGCGACGTGCCACGAGGGGAATTCAACACTGACCATGTTATCCAGAGTTTACCGCAGCGCAGAGCGATTGTAGACTGCCAGATGTCAACTTCACCAGAACTGGTAGTCAGGTCTTCAGCTTCCTCAGTCTAAAATGAGGAGTGGACGTGGATGTCTGATATCTGTCAGGTGCTGAGTAACTTTGGGAGTCAACACAATGGTCAGTGGCGAGTGCCGATCCCATCATCAGCCCACCATCCGCTGCTTGGCCTTTTGAAAAACTCTCTGATCAGCATGAAGTCGGAAGCTTGCGCTCGTCACATGAACGGGGAAGAAGATTCCCTTGTTGATAGCCAAAGCACCCTTGGTCTGTTTCTCAGCGATATCGGAGGAGGGGAGGATTGGGGTGGAGGGGTGGGGGGAGGGGAGGAGGGGAATGTTGGCGAGACACAAGAGGGGACCATTGTTTGAGTCCTTCACTGTTCAGCGTGTATGGGCAGAAGAAGAGGAGTTTGGAGGAGGAGAATGGACAGTCAGGCCAGTGAGGGAGTGAATTCTTACGCGTTCGGTACTCTGGCGCATAGGCAGATTTCATGCTAGGCTGCCTATCCCTGACCCGTACCTCGCGTTCAAAGAATTTATTCCAGCACCGATTACTGGGTGTTCACTCTCCTGGACCCACGGTACAAGACAAAATCTTTCCACTCTCTCCCTGGAGAGGAAGGAGGGTGAGAATGCATGAATACCAGCAGGCCCTGGTTCCCAAGCTGAAACAGTATTTCCCTTCTGACAGCGCTCGCGCAGAGTCGTAGTTCTGCGGGACAAGTAGCGAGGGAGAGTAGGCGAGCAGGCAGCTTGTCCAGCACTGGCAAGGTACGCTTTACAAGGCTTTTGCCAGCTTTATGTCACCCCCAGCAAAGACACTGTCACCTGTCCCCATCTCGGCAGAGTAGGGCTGATCTTTACAGAAAATGGCGAGGGAGTACGTAGCTGACCATACCATCGTCTCTAAATGATCACACAGCTCCCTACAACTACTGGGTTTCAAGCTGGACATGTGGCACGAACTGTGCGCTGTCGCCTTGGAGGTTCTTGCCTGCCCTGCCGCAGCGTTCTTGTCCGAGCGGGTTTCAGTGCAGCTGGGGCATCATCATCACCGATAAGCGGTACACGCCTGTCGACTGACATGTACAGGCTGACGCTTATTAAGAGAATAATAAAGCCTGGATTTCTCATAATTTCCAATCTCCACCATGTAAGGACTCAACCTGAATAACTTATCCCTCCTCCTCCTCCTCATTTCCTCCTCTCCTCCTCTTTTGTACACTAAAGCAGAGAAACTGGCTATTTTTTGACAGGCCCACTGGCTCTAGCTATAGTACTTTAATGCATTTAATTTTTCTGGAGGGCCACCGACCCGGTCCTCTGTTTTAACAATTTTTGGGAGTGCCACATACAGGCACTCATCATTCAATTTTCTGGAGGGCCACCTCCCTGCTCCTCTGGTTTGAAACTTTTTTGGACTGCCCATACAGGCATCATCTATTCCATTTTCTGGAGGGCCACCACCTGCTCCTCTGGTTTGAAAACTTTTTTGACGCCACATACGGCACTCAATCTCTTCCATTTTCGGGTAGGGGGCCACCTACCTCTCCTCTGGTTGAAAACTTTGTGGGCTGGCCACATACAGGCACTCAATCTATTCCATTTTCTGGAGGGGGCCACATAACCTGCTCCTTCGGTTTGAAAACTTTTTGGACTGCCACATACAGGCACTCAATCTGATTCCATTTTCTGGAGGGCCACCTCCTGACTCCTTTGGTTTGAAAAACTTTTTTGGACGCCACATACGGCACTCAATCTATTCATTTTTCTGGAGGGCCCACCTACCTGCTCCTCTGGTTTGAAATTTTTGGCTGCCACATACAGGCACTCAATCTATTCAATTTTTCTGGAGGGCCACCTACCCTGCTCCTCTGGTTGAAACTTTTTGACTGCCACATACAGGCACTCAATCTATTTCATTTTTCTGAAGGGACCAACCTACCTGCCCTCTGTTTGGAAAACTTTGGACTGCCACTACAGGCACTCAATCTATTTTCATTTTTCTGGAGGCCACCTACCTGCTCCTCTGGTTTGAAAACTTTTTTTGGACTGCCACATACAGGCACTCATCTATTCAATTTCTGGAGGGCCACTACCTGCTCCTCTGGTTTGAAAACTTTTTGGACGCCACATACAGGCAACTCCATCTCTCCATTTTCTGGAGGGGCCACTCTACCTGACCTCCTCTGGTTTGAAACTATTTTTGGACTGCCACATACAGCACTCAATCTATTTCATTTTCTGGAGGGCCCACCTACCTGCTCCTCTGGTTTGAAACTTTTTTGGACTGCCACATACAGGCACCAATCTATTCCATTTTCTGGAGGCACCCTACCTGCCTCCTTCTGGTTGAAACTTTTTTGGACGGCCACTACAGCACCTCAATATCTATTCCATTTTTTCTGGAGGGCCAACTACCTGCTCCTCGGTTTGAAAACTTTTTGGACTGCCCATACAGGCACTCAATCTATTCATTTTTCTGTGAGGGCCACTACCTGCTCCTTGTTTTGAAAACTTTTTTGGACTGCCACATACAGGCACTCATCTATTTCATTTTCTGGAGGGCCACCTAACCTCCCTCTATGTTTGAAAACTTTGTTTGGACTTGCCACATACAGGCACTACAATCTATTTCATTTTTGAGGCACACTACCTGCTCCTCTGTTTGAAAACTTTTGGACTGCCAATACGGCACTATCCAAATTAGATTTGTCTCATAGCAGCCTGTTCCCTATTGTATCACCCGCGGTGTCCCCGCCTCTTTGCTCCTCCTCCCTTCGTCAGTCTTATCAAACGAGTGTAGGCAGAAATTTGGGTTGTTTTTCATGGATTCCACACAAAGTTGTTAACTTGGTCGCCACCACCGCTTGTTTATATCCACAAAATATTACTGGCAAACTTATCATTTACAATATTATTTCAGCGCTGTCTTCTGCAGCTTCTGTTTACTTCATCCCCTCAACCCGCCATATCCTAAATTTAAGAACGCTACTACACTTGATCTTATACAAAGGTTCTTAGAAGTGCGTTTGGGGAGTAGCCTAGAGACAGGGGCTTGGATTGGCGAAGCTCGCCTGCAGCGGAGCGCCAGCTCCACAAGATCCAACTAACTTAGTTTTAACTGCAGCACCTTTAATCTACTACTAGTTCACTGCCTCTACATGGTCCCCTTATCAAATGAGCTGTGTCAGGCAGAATTTTGGGTTGTTTTCATGGCATCCATGTAACTTTTGTCGCACACCTACCTGTTAACCCAATTCTGCAAACTTTTTCAGTACGTATTTTTTGAGTCGCTTCTTGCTCACCTCTTTTGTTCCTCTCTTCTGCGCACCTTGGTTTGAAGCCTGATCCCATTTAGGTAGGCTTCGCCATGCCACCTCGTCCTGCCGCTGCTGCCCCTCTGTCCTGCATGCGTCCTATAGTGTCGGTCAATTATGGATGTTTTAAGCATGCTACTTCGAACTGCGGGCTGCGAAATGTGGTCGAAGGGGATTAGCTAGTGATTGGGTCAACAGGTTGGTAAAGGGTGGTTGGCTGGGGCGGCAGTCTCTTCCCTCTGCGTTCCCTCTCACCTTTGGTCCGCTGCTCAGCTGTTGCCCACTAATTGGCATAATGGGTGCGATTTTCAGCAGCCCAAGGCATCCAATGCATTCTGCCTCTCTGTTTCCTGTTCCATTTCTGTGGTGTTTCCATCCTTTTTCTGAGGTTCCCCATCTTAGGTGTGTTTGCCAAGCTCCGTCAGAGCCTTGGGTCCCTTGAAAATGCTTGGTCTCCCATGACTCAATGGTCTCGTACGAGATCACACTCGCATCGGAAAAGTTCGTCCGAAAACGGTACCACCCGAGCATTTTAGTGCTCGCTCACTAGTATTTAACGTGTTTCTAGGGAAAATGTCGTTTAGGGGATTATTTCTTTATGTATTTTTATTTATTCTAATGTGTATGGTTTTGTGATTTCTTGTTTTACTTATCCTTATTTGAACTTGATCACGATGCTCTGTTTCGCTGGTTCAGTCATACACCGCTTTACAATACTTTTTCTTGTAAGCAGTGTAATCTGTCTGAGCTGCAAGCTTCGGCTGCCAGAAGAGTCGGATCCCGGTAAGCGGCACGGGGATCCAATCACACAGGAACACCTTAAGCTGCCGGGGTGTAAGGGTTAACACCCGTGATCGGAGTCGGCTCACTGCTGGTGTTACACGGGGTGTCAGCTGTACTAGAGTGACGCGCTGCTTGGACTGTCCGTTGTGAGCCGGTCCCAAAAGCTGACTTATACTACTACCGGGGCTACTCTAATACGGTAGTATAACGTGTGCGCCAGGGTAAGAATATTGATTCTCTTAGATTTTGAATTTTTTTACCCATTGCTACCATTTCTCTGTGTGTGCTTTTACCTATGCTTATGTTTAGTGTGATTTGACCCATTGCATGCCATGCTCACAGGGTCGGCCTGGGGGGCTTAGGGAGCACCAGGAAATTGATCTGGGGGCCCCACCTACTGCTACATGAAAATATTACATACATTCTAAGGCCACTTTATAGAATGTGTTTTTATTGCATTTTGAATGGTACAGCAATTTTTTTTCAGGTAAAATGCATCCCAAACACATGAAGTAATGATAGTTTACTCAACGCGATGTTTTTTGAGATGTCTCAATGTCTTTTTAAAACAGGCAAACAAATAGGGGCACTTTACCGAGGATGTTCGCATGTTTTCTGGGTGAACTTTGCCATTTGTTTGTGCACAACTGCTGCCATGTATTTAGAAGTTTCCTCTTTGGCAATACTAATTTCAATTGTAATTTTCTCTGGCCAAAAAAAGCTCTTCATAAACAATGGGATGGGAGAATCAGTTTAATGTACAAAAATCCCAGGGTATACAAAAGTCCCCTATTTGAAATATTACAATCGGGGAAATCGTAATGAACGTTTTAAAAAGGATGCTAATGTTCATTAGTAAATAAAGAGTGTGGAAACCATTAGGAAAGAGAAAGTGCAATTCAGGGGCTTAATGTAACCCATTTGGCACACATTTAACTTGAAGCGTTCTTTCAATGACAGATAACATCATTTTGGGAGACACAGGTGTTTGTTAACAAGTTAGGATACCTTTAACAATGGGGTACTGCGATTTCCCTGTCAGAGACTACAAAATGGTATCCCATGGGAGAATTATGGTTTGTTTTTCTCACCATGTGCAAATTCAGAAGGCTTACACGTAATCTCATGTATAAAACATGGTTTACTTGTAAC
The DNA here is from genome assembly GCA_019512145.1 of Engystomops pustulosus. Classification (NCBI taxonomy): domain Eukaryota; kingdom Metazoa; phylum Chordata; class Amphibia; order Anura; family Leptodactylidae; genus Engystomops; species Engystomops pustulosus. Next base: position 9,141 of record WNYA01001669.1, on the reverse strand, counting down.
TTAACACAATCTTTTCGAAAAACTTTTTTCAATAGTAACAGGTAAACTCACTATTTCTAATATTATAAAATATTGACTCGTGAAAACTCACAGACTATGTATTGTTATATAGAAACAATGGGAAAGGGATATTATCCCCAATATTGTTATTCACTGTCAGAAGTAAATATCAACATTGTGCTGTCTACCGTTAATATGAACCATCGGTTGATACCAGTTCACTATGTCCATGACGTATTTCACAACACCTGCGATGAATGACAATGATGGGGCATAAAAGCTCCTGATTGCCTTCATAATGTATCGAAGGCAACCATTATCAAGCACATGAGCTGGAGGCCCAGCCCACTTAATCTTCTGAGGTACTGCCTCAATAGTTGGATACGTTGGGCGTTGGTATTGCGGTCTAAGTTATAAATGTATTGGCAATTCGTAAATTATGCATTCAGACATCCGGGGAGGAGATTCCCTCAGATGCGCCTAAAATTAGATTACGGTAAATCTCTGTGAACAAGATGTAGTTCAGCATTAGGTAGGCCTATTGACAGCAATAGATCCCCCTTCAAGCTTCAATTGTGACCCGTCTCAATCTTACTCCTCATATTTTCAGCGTCTCACCACACTTCATCATCTTAGTGGGAGCCTCTCATCTCCATCCTCCCATATTGTAGCCTCTCTCTACTTCCATATGTGCCACTTACCTCCTCCGCTATATTGTGCCTCGCATCCCCTCTAACATTATGGCTTTCACCAATCCCCTCTTTGTGGCCCTCATCTCCCCCCTCATAACACTTTGTGACCTCTCACATCCTCTTCATAATGTTGACCCCGTCTCACCTCTCCCTGATATTGTGCTCGCCTCATTGGCCCTTTCTATATGTGGTCTCTGATCTCGCCCCTCACATTGGCCCCCACCCCTCCCACAGGGCGGCCCCTCATTTCTCTCGGCCCTCTCAGATGGTAGCCCCTCCATTCCCACTCATAGTGTGGAGCCTGTCATCTCCTCCTCATATTGTGCCCCTCTCCTCTCACCTGTGGAACAGGGTATCCCAGCAGCTCTCCATCTTCTTATCTTCCCTGGCTGTGATGCTGGACAGATGACACATAATCACGTCCTAAAGCCTGCTGGCATGGCACAACTACAGGGTGGATATCTGGGATGCAGAGACCTAATGCTCTCTGTTTTTTTATTGTGGACCTATAGGGGCTTATTTTTTTGCCACACGAGATGCACTTTTCTGGTACATAATTTTGGGGCATCTATAGCTAATTGGTGAGATTTTATTAACTCTTTGTTGCTTGAGGAAATGAAAATCATCAATTTTTAGGAACTTTTCTTTGTATCTTTTTTGGCCGTTTACCATACCGTAAAAATAGAATATTGTTTTTATTCTATGGGTCTCCACGATTATGAAAAAACCTTATTTATATAGTTTTTTTCAAAAAATTCCCATTTTACTGAATAAAAAGTAATTAGGCAACAATGTAAATTTTAGCATCACTGACTTTCATATGCATAACTTTTTTATTTTTCAGCTTACAAATCTGGTTAGGGGTTTATTTTTTGCGAGAAGGATTGTTCTTTTTAGTGGTCTTATTTTAGAGTGCGTAACTTTTTTAAATCACTTTTTAGAGCATTTTTTAAAGGGTATTAATTGAAAATTATCCTTTTTTCGCAGGGTTTTTGAGGTTTTTTTTTAACGGGGTTCATTTTGCAGGAACAATAAGGATTCTGTTTTATTAAGCAGATTTTTACGGACGTAGAGATACCAAATATGTGGGGGTTTTGTGTATTTTATTCAATTTTGCTGAATAAAAACTAATTTGGAGACTATTTTGTTCATTTTAGCATCACTATATTTTCATATGCATAACTTTTTTATTTTTCGGCTGAAAAATGTGGTTAGGGGCTTATTTTTTGTGAGAAGAGTTGTTATTTTTAGTGGTCTTATTTTAGAGTACCTAACATTTTTTTTTATCACTTTTTAGATCATTTTTAAAGGTATCAATTAAAAATTATCTTTTTTCGGAAAGTTTTTTGTGATTTTTTTCTCCCACATTTACCATGCGGGTCCAGTAATGATTCCGTTTTATTATACAGATTGTTACGGACGCGGCAATACCAAATATGTGGCCGTTTTTGTGTGTTTGTGTTTTTTATACTTTATTAAGTGTTTCTATGGGAAAATGTCATTTTAGGGGATTATATTTTTATGTATTTATTTTTTATTTATTCTAATGTGTATTGTTTCGTGATTTTACTTGTTTTTACTTATACTTACTTGAACTTGATCCAGCGATGCTCTGATCGCTGGTTTAAGAAGTATTGAATATGCTTACTTACATTTATTTAAGAATTTTTTGACCCATTGCTACTATTTCTCTGGTGTGCTTTTGACCTATTGCATCTGATGTTTAGTTGTGATTTCTCTGGTGTGCTTTTGACCTATTGCATCTGATGTTTAGTTGTGATTTTGACCCATTGCATGCAGTGCTCACAGGGTCGGCCTGGGGGGCTTAGGGAGCACCAGTGAAATTGATTCTGGGGGCCCACCTACTGCTACATGAAAATATTACCAGTACATTCTAAGGTCACTTTATAGAATGTGTTTTTATTGCATTTTGAATGGTACAGCAAATGTTTCAGGTAAAATGCATCCCAAAACACATGAATGTTAATGATAGTTTAATCACGGATGTATTTTGAGATGTTCTCAATGTCTTTTAAAACAGTGCAAACAAATAGGGGCACATTTACCGAGGAGTTGCGCCAGTTTTCTGGTGAACTTTGCACATTTTTTTATGTGCAAACTGCTTGCACATGTATTTAAGAAGTTTCCCTTTGGCAATACCTAATTTTAAATTGTATTTTCTCTTGGCCAAAAAGCTCTTCATAAACAAGTGGAGGGAATCAGTTGTAATGTACAAAAATATCACAGAGGTATACAAAATGTCCCTATTTGAAATATTACAATCGGGGAAATTCGTAATGAGACGTTTTAAAAGGATGCTAATGTATCACTTAGTAAATGAGAGTTGGAAATCCATTAGGAAAAGAAGTGCAATATAAGGGGCATTAATGTACACCCATTTGGCACAATTTTAACTTAGAAGCGTTTTCTAAAATGACAGATACACATATTTGGGAGACACTGGGTGTTACAAAGTTAGGACACTTATTTAACAATGGGGTACTGATTTCCCTTCAGGAACTACAAAATAGGTATCCCATGGGGAATAGGTTTGTTTTTCACTATGTGCAAATTCAGGATGCTTACATAAAATCTCATGATAAAACATGGTTTATTGTTAACTATAACACTATTTTCAATAAACTTTTTTTCAAAGGTAAACTCACTATTTCTAATATTTATAAAATATTGAATGTTGAAAACTCACAGAATATAGTATTTTATATAGAGAAACAATGGGAAAGGGATATTTATCCCAATATTGTTATTCACTGGTCAGAAGTATATCAAAGCATTGTGCGTTCCTCTTTAAATATGAACCATAGGTTGATACAGTTCAACTATGTCCATAGACTTTATTTCACACCTGCATGAATGAGCATGATGGGGCATAGCTCTGATTGCCCTAAATGTAATGAAGGGCAAGCCAATTTCAAGCACATGAGCTGAGGGCCCAGCCCTTGAATCTTTCTGAGGTACATGCCTCAATAGTTGATACTTTGGGCGTTGTATTGCGGTTCTAATTATATAATGATTGCAATTATAAATTATGCATTCAGACATCAGGGAGGAGATTCCCCAGATGCGCCTAAAATGTAATTACGGTAAATCTTGTGAACAAGGATGTAAGGTTCAGCATTAGGTAGGACCTATTGAAAGCAAATAGTCCCCCTTCAAGCTTCTATTGTGACCCGTCTCATCTTTTTCCTCATATTTTCAGCTCTCACCTTCTCATCTTATTGTGGAGCCTCTCATCTCCTCCTCATATTGTAGCCTCTCATCTACTTCCCATATTGTGTCCACTTACCTCCTCCTCATATTGTGGCCTCTCATCTCCTCCTAACATTATGGCTTCACATCTCCCCTCATTTTGTGGCCCCTCATCTCCCCCTCATATTGTGACCTCTCACATCCTCTTCATATTGTGACCTCTCACCTCTCCCTGATATTGTGGCTCCTCATTTCCCGTTATATTGTGGTCTCTGATCTCCCCCTCATATTGTGGCCCCCACCCCCTCCTCACAGTGCGGCCCCTCATCTTCTTCCCCTCATAGTGTAGCCCTCCATTCCCCACTCATAGTGTGGAGCCTGTCATCTCCTCCTCATATTGTGCCCCTCTCCTCCTCACCTGTGGAACAGGGTATCCCAGCAGCTCTCCTCTTCTTATCTTCCTCTGTGCTGTGATGCTGACAGATGACAACATAATCACTCCTAGCCTGCTGGCATCACAACTACAGGGGGATAGTGATGATGCAGAGACCTAATAGCTCTCTGCAGCATCTTTTTATTCAACTCTATCTGTGCTAGCTACGGTCGACAGGAGCGGAGTCAGCTCTGACCGGGTGGGGGCGGAGATGATATCTGATGATATCAGATGATATCTGATTGCTCAGGTATAATTTTGACTCATTGCATGCATTGTTTAGTTGTGATTTTGAACCCATTGTATTTATTGCTCAGGTGTGATTTTTTTAACACATTTTACCTATTTTTTAGATTCAGTCAGTTGCTTTTCAGGCTCATTCTAGCAGTTTTATTCTAAATCAGTTGCAAGTGTAATTGGTTGTGTGTTTAGGATCATTGGCCCAGATATATTATTGTGTTTTTTGCCTAAGTTTACATGAAAGTGTCTTTGGAGCGTGCACATGTATTTATTATGTGTTCACCTAATCGGGCGTGTTGGTGTGTGTTTCTAGTTTGCACCATATTTATTACTGTGCTTTGCCACAATTGTGTTGCAACACCATAAAGCAAAATGCAGCAAGAAAAAAAGTGTGTGCATATCTTACACCCAAACCAGATTTACTAAGAGTCTGTGACACTATTAAATAATATGGTATGAAGTGCACATTAGTAAAGCTGTCACATTGTCCATTCATTTTTCTTCAATTATAAATAATTAACAACCCCACACCTCCAAACTTCACTGTTGATATGGTGCTCATGATAATTGCCCAATGTCCATGTGTTGGAACTAGAATATCAAGGCAAAAATGTAAGGGAAATTAATATATAGACATTTATAATATGTTGCAATGAAGACAATCGTATCATTATCATTTGGAAAGATCACGAATCAGGTCTTAGAGCAGCTAAATTTCTCCACGGGCAATGTAAAGAACTGTAAAACCTGCTCATGAGACACAGAATGTAGTATGCTGAGTAGTCTACATTTTTTTAATGATTAATCTGACAAAGAAGCCATAGAGGGTGTGGACCCACCCCACCCCACCACTGGTTTCTTCTGTTTAAAAGTTTCTGTTTTTGCCAATTTTTAAATCTCTTCTGTAAAGCAATTGATTCTGTTCAGCTACTCTTTGACACATTTTACAGAAAAATGCTAAATATTCTCTATTTCAGTGAAAATAGCTATATTTATATCACAGAACTAGTCATTAAACCACATAACCATCCAGTCATTATGTGATTCAGGAAATTTTCCCTGACAAATTTCACCATGCTATTTCAGTTACTATAGAAACTAAGTTTGTTTTTCTATCAATGTACAATCTCACCTTAACTATTACTTTTGTTTAAAGCATGTCTATTTAGAAATGTAGTTAAATGTTTTTGAGGTCCATGGAAAACTTTCTTCCTGGGCTTCACCTGAAACCCCAAATACAGATACCACCAGTTAGGATACAGATACAAACTAAACACTCATTGTTTACTCAATGTGTGCTCACTGTTTCATGCTGTGCCCACCCATAAAAATAAAGCATGCTCTATCTTTGAGCATACATCAGTATAAATAAAGGCTTAATGGTTTTCCAGGACCTTTATACTAATAACCTATAATTACAGTTTGCTACATCTGTAAGATGTTTTAACTGATGACTGAATATAATACATCAGGAAGCAAGGAACGGGTGACTAGTGATAAATGCATTAGTGATGACACTGCACTGGTGCATCTAGCAATGTTCAGCCAACAAAGTGCTAGTAATGTCAACATACCAAGAATGTATGTGCTTAATAGTAGTTTAATAATATTTTGCAGGGCTTCCATTAAGAATTTCTAGGCTCCACACAGGCATATTATGTGCCCTCTATCAACTCGACCTCCAATACACATTATCCCCATCCTATACTACATCACATGCATCACTATTAGACAAAAAGACTTTGAAAACTTATAGACATTATAGTCTATGGGGGTCTGTCAATTTAATGATACTAGATACAATAGGATGATCTCATTGTAACAACAAAACCCTGCCCCTTCCCATTTGGCTGACCCATATATGCAAGTACCTAACCCTCATCCTGGCAATAGCACATTATGTGGGCAAACAACCAACCAAAAGCTATTGCCAGTGGTTTTGTCATAAAAACAATAATTGAATCAGCATTGTTAACCTCATCCTGATGATAGCTGGGTGTATGGAGAGCACTCACAGGCTAAGCCTTTTCCAAACACGGTGGGTGTTTGCTGCACATTGCAGAAAACACCCACAAATAACACCCATGATCAGGGAAAACCTTAAAAATAGACCCCACAAGAAAATAAGTACAATTTATTATGCAAGAAACAAGCTTTTATACAACCATGTACACAGAGAAATACAAATATTGTAGATTTTTTACATTGGGTAGCAAAAACCAGAAAGAACAAATATGGCGGAATGTTGTTAATGGGTAAAGACACACATGGAATTGAAGCTCCAAAATCCAGTTTTGGTAAGGTAAGGTCTCACCTCTCATGACAGCGGTCACAAGCTGCAATCATGCTTGACCAGAATAATTAAATGGTAAACACTTACAATCATAATCTAGCATAATCTAGCAAGCTGCCACCGTGTATGGAGAAGGCTCAGTCAATGTGCCCCTCCAAATATCCTTAGTGATGCTGTGGCATACAATACCATCATGGGTAGTTAAGAAGTTAAGACACACATGGACTTCATAGGGAAAGTGGCAAAACAATGTAACTGCTATGCCATCTCAATAAAGCTTCATCTACATTTTTCCAAAACTGCCCTAGCCCTGACAGAAGAGCTTGGAAAAACTGTAGTGAACACTATTGGATTACTGGCAGGTGAGTAAGCATTATTATTTTAAAATATGCATTTTAAAGGGCTCTGTAGAAGTTAAGGAATGTTCATTTATATGGTTTCATTAGAGGGACTGTATATGAATTAATTCAAGGGGTGCTGAGCATGAATTAGATGAGTATGTAAATGATGTTGTCAAGCATTTAACACCTACCACAAGCTTTTTTTCCAGCGATGTCACATCATTCAGAAAATTAAAGAGTGACTCCAATGTTATAATTATTTTATCAATTTGTCATATGTGATTTTAAAACAAACAGAACAATTTCCATATTGTGTTGCTTGACTTTTCTTTCCAGAGTTATATTTTTTTCTGTTCTGAAGTTAAGTGGGTAGAGACTAAACTCATCCTGTATCTGCCCAAAAGCTGATTTAGGTCAATATAGGTTGATAATAGTTCTGTTACGATAATTTTTGTTTTATCATTAAGTAATTTAGCATTAAATCCAGTGAATATTCCTACAAGTTTCCTACAAATCCACTGAACACTGCGTAGTGTACTTACAGGATGTATATAGTGAGTAGCCTGCAAGCTTTCGTCATATGGAGGAGCATACAGCATGTAATAAGTACTAGAAACCAATATTTTAACAGTTACATAAACTGTATTGTTTGTGCTGTGGTAGCACTAATGGTTAATAGCTTCTCTGACGTACAGAAAGTACCAGAAAAGCATAAGGTGTGGAGGTGGCTACAGAGGAGTGCATAAGAGAAAGTTCTGAGGGACTGATGCTGAAGAGGGGAGATCTTTTAACTCACTGTTCTGTGTAGGTGCCTTCTGCATTCACAGTACAGAACACATTCAGCTACACACAAAGAGAAATTTAACATGAGCTCCCACTACTCCCTCCAAAGTGAACAGAAGCCCCTCCCCTTGTATTTGTGCAACAACTGTCCCAGTCTTCCACAGTTCTTACTGTCAGGCTGTCACTTCAGCTGAACAATGTTCTAGTAGCTAAGCTGCTGATTGAAATTACAATGCAAGCCTTGCTTTCAACCAGCAATGGTTAACATGTTCAAACTCTCAGAACTCTACCCCCTCACCTGGAGAAGTCTTCCTATGTCGATAAATATCCTGTTTCTGCTATCTTCATTGGTGGTTAAAGCTTCTTTTTTTGCTAGCTCCATCATACATGCTACTGTTTTGCTACTTCCATACTTCCTGTTTACAATATCTGGCTCTTGCTATTGACTATACTTTGTATATGTGATTTTGTGCCTGGTTTTATATCTTTGTTGTTACCTAAACCATTTATTTATTAGTTAATATATCTAGAACGAATAGTTCATAGGTTGTGGGCTTTGGAACATTTGTATTAATAAATGAGTATATGGGTGGATCAGCTAGACAACTTAGGGTTAAAGTACCATAGGGCAGTGATGGCGAACCTTTTAGAGCCTGAGTGCCCAAACTTCAACCAAGATGTCACAAAAATGTGTGTAATTGGCACCAAACACTATGCAAATGAAGCTGGCATAACCCTACTTAGACGCGTTACACTTTAGAAGGCTAGTGTGGGACACTGGCAAAATAGGTTGGATGTAGGGAGCTAAATGCACTCCATGAAGCAAGTCGTACAAGTCCCTAAGAAGAAGGCAACTGCCTAGCACATGACTAGGGTGCCCAATCATGTTTTAATCTTTTGTAATCTGCATCAATCCCAGTTTGCACAACTGCTAACTACAAGGCAACCGCCTAGCACATGACTAGGGTGCCCCATCATGTTTTAATATTTTGTAATCTGCATCAATCCCAGTTTGCACAACTGCTAACTACAATCACTTTAGAAGGCTAGTGTGGGACACTGGCAAAATAGGTTGGATGTAGGGAGCTAAATGCACTCCATGAGCAAGTCGTACACCCAGGTAGACACTTTCCCTAGATGTAGACCTTT